>JAYDYQ010001050.1:0-29091 GCA_034814905.1 Penstemon davidsonii
AACATGCTGTATTTGTAGCTTCTGCCCAGAATCTTTGGGGCAACTTTGCTTCAGCTATCATTGTCCTGGTAGCTTCTTTTAGAGTTCTGTTTCTCCTCTCAGCAACTCCATTTTGTTGAGGGGTTCTAGCAGCAGAGTACTCATGACTGATTCCTCTGGAATTACAATACTCTTCAACAGTAGAGTTTGTAAACTCAGTCCCTCTATCTGATCTGATCTTCAATATTCTTTGACTCTTCTCATTCTGGATCAGTTCCATCAGATTGGTAAGATGTTCCTTGGTTTCACTTTTCTTCTTCATGAAATCACCCAAGTAAATCTTGAAAAATCATCCACAACAGCCAGACAGTACTTCTTTCCACCATTGCTGATTGGATCAATAGGGCCAAACAAATCCATATGTAACAGCTCCAAAATTCTGGTTGAAGATTGGTGCTTTTTGCTTTTGAAAGTGGATTTTACTTGTTTACCCTTCTGACATGCGTCACACAGCTTGTCTTTGCTCATGACAGTCTTTGGAATTCCTTCTACCAGATCATTCTTTATCAATCTGTTTATGGTCTTGAAATTCAAATGATTCATTCTTTTGTGCCAAAGCCAACTGATTTCACTTGGTGTAGAAGCCACCAAACAAACATTAGAATTCTTGTCCACAGAATTCCAGTCGACTACATAGATATTTCCTTGTCTTCTTCCAGATAAAATAACCTTCTTTGTTCCAACTTGTTCAACATAGCACTTATCTGATGAAAACACCACGGAAAATCCCTTGTCACAAAATTGACTTATGCTCAGCAGATTGTACTTTAGGCCACTGACATAAGAGACGTCAGATATCTCTATGTTTCCTTTGATAAGCTTTCCAACAGCTACAACCTTGCCTTCTTTGCTGTCTCCAAAAGTAACTCTTGGACCATTCACAGCAACAGCATCTGCCAGTTCATGTATGTCTCCACATATGTGCCTTGAACATCCACTGTCCAAGTACCATTTTTTCACTACTTTACTCTTACTCCTAATCCTAACCTACAAAACAAAATAAAATGTTTTAGGTACCCTTTATTGTGAGGGTCCTGGTGGATTAGTGTCACCTTTGACAACCCAAGAGGTTGAAGTCTTAGGCTTCTTAGGCTTTAGAGTTTTAGCAGGAGCATGAGCAACTTCATTTTCATCATAAACAGCAGGCATGTTATGTTGGTAATCATTATGATGAGGATAAGGCTCATAAGCAGGATATGATGCATGATAAGCAGGGTAAGCATGCATTGGTTGGTGAGCAGGATATGCAGCATAGTGAGGTGGATAATGAGGTGCAGCATAATAAGGTGGATAAGCAGCATAATAAGACTCATTTCCATACCAAGCATTTTTGTTATAATTTCTTTGCTTCTTAGGTCTGCTCTTTACTTGCTCTTTAACAGACGACTTAGCTTTACTAGTCTGATTGGTTTTACTCTTATCAGCAGACTTCTTGGGACTACTCTGCTGTTTGGTTTTACCAGTCTGTTTTTCATTTTCAGGCTTTTTACCCTTCTTAGCCTTAGGAGTTTTTATCTCATTTTTCTCAATCTCAGGTGAAATGGGTTTAGTAGTCTGAACATACAAGATAATATTACTATTATCAGCAGATATAAACTTCTCAGCTTTGTTCAGTTCTAAACTTTCTTTTACTAAGGGAGTACTCTGTTCAGTTGGTTTATCTATTGACATAACAGACGACTTAGGAACAGACGACTTATTATGTAAAGATATTCTAGCTTCAAGTTCCTTAATTTGTCCCATGTACATTTCACATTCAGCTCTCAGAGATTCACATTCATGCGAAAGCTTTTTATACATGGCTGATGCTTCAGGTCTTTCAACCTTCGATTTCAGTTTAGTATTTTGCTTTTTCAGCAGAATCATCTCGTCCTTAAGCTTAGCAAGTTCATTTACAACATCTACTTTGTTGTTCATCATTTGCTCAAATGAGCTAAATAGTTCAAGCTCACTTTCAGAGAGTATTACCTCATTGTCAGAATCTTCAGATTCCTTGGCCATGAGACAGAGCAGTGCAGGTGTCTCGTCAAAAACAGAGTCGTCACTTGAAGTGCCTGTTTCTGAATTTGATGAGTAGATGGCTGCCATCTTTTCAGCTTCAGCCAACAACACTTTGCTTTCCTGGTATCTCTTTTCTCTTCTCTCTTTCCTTTGTTTCTTTTCCTCCTCTGTGTATTTCTCCGCTTTAGGATATGGGCAGTCCTTGATGAAATGTCCCAATTTCCTGCAATTATAGCACATCATTTTGGATTTAAAATCATCCTTAATATCATGAGAATTAGAGGCAGGTTTAGAAGTAGAAGCATTGTTATATTTGTTCTTCATTTTTCTCTTGTAGAACTTTTTGAACCCATTCAATAACAAAGCCACATCGCCAGCAGTGTATTCCTTCTTGCTCAATACTGGGGCCTCATCAGATGAGTCCTCGTCTCTGCTTTTTCCGGCGGATCTTCTTGTTCTTTCTACGCCATCAACCATGATTTTCTTGGTAACTTTTATTGGACCTTGAGTTATGCATCTATACATATTGTCATTGTAAGCAGCAAGGAAAATTTCCATGCGTATCTTCCAGTCCTCAAAGCTCATACCGCCTATGTGGGGAACAAGGCTAATGCAATCCATTTTTCAAAAAGTTTTGTTTTTCAAAAAGATGCTCTTTTGAAAACTTTTGAAAACCTTTGAAAAACACTTAAGGATCAAGCTCGTTGATAAGGCAAATGATTCAGATGAACCACCTGCTCTGATACCACTTGTTGGTCCCAAGTGGTCAGATGAGGTCTAGAGGGGGGAGGGGGGGGGGGGGGGGGGAATAGACCTCTTTAAAAATTACTCTTTTAAAAATTCTCTAACTTTTCTGTCAGCAGACTAAGCTGATCAAGAATCGTACGCAGACTATGCTGATCTCGCACAAAGCTTAGAACAGCAGAGTTGACCACTCTTCTGATTTCACTCAGCTGATTTTATCAAAATCAGAGTTTTAAAATAAACTAACTTGCAGCGGATTTATCAAGTGTTTTTCACAAGTAGTTTTCTTTAACTTTGAAATAGTTTTATCCCCAGTTTTAACAAACTCCTTTTAAAAACTTTTCCAACAGTTAACCTTTTGAGTGTTTAAAAACTGTTCTTTAAAATATGCAGAAAATAATGCAAGTTAAAAACACAAAGGATTTTTATAGTGGTTATATGGATAGAAATCCTTTAGTCCACTGTTCCAAGTCACGTAGATCTTGGGTTATACTATAGTCACAAAGATTACAGTACACTCTGCTTGCGCCAAACAACAAATGAACTGGCCACAAGTTCGTAGTAGGAAATCACAAAGAAATTCCTAACCTCTGAAGTAATATCGCTCACTAAGATTGATATCTACTTCTCACAACACAGTCCTAACAAAATCACTCAGATTTTACAAGTATTTTCTGTTTTCTCTCTATTTAGCTTTGTCAACAAATGACTCGGCTGATGAGTGTTCTGTTCTTGAGTTTGAGACTTAGAAGAATTCTGCTTCAGTTAATTTGCTCTCAAAGTGTGTTGTCTCTTGTGTTGTTCTTCTTCTTCAACTCACGAACTAAGCTATTTATACTAAGGATTTGAAAATCTGCCCGTTGAGAGATCGCCAGTTGTCAAATCCTCGAGTACTGGTCCTTTTCTGCAGAACGGCTGTTGCGACTGAATACTGTACACTCTGCTGTACTTTCTGTCGCTTCGCATTAAATGCGCATTAAATGCACCAAGCTGATACGAGGTTTCTCTTCAATCATTTGTCATAAATACCCTTCCTCTTCAGCATTTATTACACCAAGTGCATTTATTACCGTTGCACTAACTTCTGATCCACTTCCACTCTGCTGATCGAAGTCACTCGTCTGATGCGTACTCGGCTGATCCCAAACTTGAACTAATCTGATTTGAGTCGGCTGATAGTCCACCAGTCTGATTACTTCTTCAGCAACAGATCAGTAGTCTTCTGGACCATATTTGACTCGTCTGATATACTTCTTCCTTGGTCAAATATCTTCTAAGGTTTGTACTAAGTTTCCACTTAGCTGATGACTTTGGAAATCATCAAAACCTCCCTTCACTTCAAAGTCTTCATCTTCATCCAACAATTTCCCCCTTTTTGATGATGACAAAACTTCAGCTAAGTACCTGTACCTAAACTAAAGTTGAGTCCTCAAAAATTTCTGAGATAGAAATAATATGTTGGAAGCTTGAACTTTTATAGATTGATTTGAAAATTACAGTACGAGTTACAAGCAAAAATTTGACTTAAGTGAAAAATTACAACTGAAGTAAGCTGGTTACATAAATTCAACAGATGACCTAGTCTAGTGAACTAGTCTATTCCTCAGCTTCTTCATCTTCTTCTTCATCTTCCTCATCATCAACTTCTTCACTACTTTCTTCATCTTCACCAGATGAGAAAACATCAGCAAGGCCTTTTAATTTTTCTCTTCTTTCATCAGCCTCAAATCTTGCTTTGATGTCCTCAATCCTTTTAACCTTCATGTCTGGATTAAGCTGTTCTTCAGCAGAGTACTTAGAGGCAGCTAATTCCTTGTCAGTTTTAGCTACGTCCTTGGGCTCCACTTTATCATCAGCTCCATCTTCAGCTTCCTTTTCAAGTACTTCATCTTCTTTTGGCTTTCCAGCAGCAGCCCGTTGGTCTCGTACTTGAATAGTTGCAGCAGCATCAACAGTTAACTTAGCTGATTCCTCTTCCCCCTTTTTGTCAGCATCAGCAGGGTTGAGTTGATCAGGAGTTATGTTGACAGCAGCACAAAGCTTCTTGATGTTTCTGTCCATAACTTGTTGTTCAGCGCAGTGATGACTTAGAGTAGATTGCATGCGAAGTTGATTCTCTTCCAAGCGAAGTTGATTAGCCTTTAATTCACCAGATTGGTCATTCAGACAGTCAACATCAACTGAAGTGTTGGGTCCCCAAAAGGCAACGTTCCTTTTTCTTATAAATATAAGAGGCAATTTTAAGATTTGCATCGCTGAAATTATAAGTCTTTCTTCCTCGGAGCTCATTGATCGATAAAATAAATCGAGCCTTCTTCTCTTTACTAAAATTTTGATCATGGAGGGTATGGTGAGCTCCAAGCTTGATCCAAAGCAACTGCTCAAGATCAAGAAGGAGAAGGGCCCTAAGTCCAAAGTTAGAGAGTCTAAATCCTCCTCGGATGTAGGAAAGATCTCTAAGAGCGATCGCGGCAAGCGCAGTATCGATTCTCCTTCGAACGAGGTCACCGAACAAACTGAGGCCCCTAAGGGTGATCTTGGCAAAGCTGAGACCAAGCCTTTGCCCAACTCGTCACCCATTCGGATCGAGGACAAGGCAATTATACCAATTTCGGACTCATCTTCTAGGTCGAAGAACAGCTCGGAGGGGGACACTTAAAGGAAAGGAAAGCACAGACCTCTGGCGGGTCTGAGTTTGCTTCGATCAAAAGGCCACTCGTAGACGACCTGACTCCGATCTCAACCCTGATTCAGATGGCGGGGGCAAACCCAACATTGGAGGCTAATAAGAGTGTTGTGGTTGAGCCTCTTAATAAGAAGGTCAAAATAAATGACCCTCCTGTCGATCAGAAGAAAACTCCTTCGTCGGGCGGGAATTCAGAACTCCAAAACTTTGTCCCCAACGTTGCTCGGACGCTTAGCGCCTTTTTCGAAGAGGTGAAAAGTAAAGCCATGGCTGGGGGAATTGTCCCAAGCAGTTGGGAGGTTACATTAAGCAGCATTCAATTGGCCGAACAAGAACGGTTAAGAGGAAAAAGTGCAAAGGAAATAGTGCAATCGAGCACAGATCTGCTTATTCAAGTGAGTGTCTCTTCTCTCTCATTATTTATTTATTTATTTTTATTTAACAGAACAACTTTTATCCATTTAAGGTTGGACAACAGTTATTCAACCTCGGGCTGCAAGTCGAGCAAGAAGCCGAACAGCGTGCTAAGGTTATCCTCGAGCTGGAGGAAAAGAAGGTTGCACTGTCAAAGTCCCTTGAAGAAGCCAGAGCCATCGAGCTGAAATTGGCCTCCGAGACGGAAAAAGCTGTGAAGCAGAAAGAGAGTCAGGTTCACGAGGAGTTGAGCAAGGAGTTGGATAGGCTGAAGAGCCTCATCGAGCAGGAGAAGACAAACGCCGAGCTGCGGGAGCAAGAGGCTTATAAAAAAGGGTACGATGCGGGGTATGAGGCCCGCAACGTCGAGGTCCGCAAGCTCCTGTTCGAGAAAACTGTCTAGGGATTTCTGCTTTACGCTCGACTAAATGTTGTACTTTTAAATTTTTTCCTTTTGTACTTGTTTTTCCTTTTGTACTTGTTTTTCTTTTCGAAATAATAAACTTTTCCTTGCTTCTAATCGATGATGTTGTGTATCTGAGGAAAATATTTACTCTCTTTTCATCGTAAAACAATTTATACTCGAGCTAAGAGTGAACATTCAAGTTGCAGTTTCACTGTTAAAACAATTTATACTCGAGTTAAGAGTGATCATTCAAGTTGCAGTTTCACTGTTAAAACAATTTATACTCGAGTTAAGAGTGATCTAAATTCCGAGCATAAAGTGAAAATGGAAAGTTTCTGCATTGCATATTTGACCAAGTCATAGTATTCCCCTTTCTTCAGCTAAGTTCCAAAGAAAACCTGACCAAACAGTACCTAAACCTCAGGAAAAGGAACGGTCACCCGTGATAAACGCCTTGATCTGGGCCGTAGGCTTCGTTGAATAATGGTCGTCGATCAGATTTTAGTTTTAGTATATATAGGGCTTTTTACTCAGCTGAAAATCTTTACCTTGCACTGTAAAAATGTTTCATCCGAGGACTAGGCTCGGATCTTTCCTTCTCCCTGAAAACGGGATCTCCCCTCGAGATGCCAATGTTCGATCAACCCTTGCTCGAGTACTTTGCGCAGGGTTAGCATTACGGATCTCGAGGGGTATATCCGAGGGTGGAAAGCTGGTCAGATAATCAAAAGGAAGTTCATCCTCAAATCACCAATTTCTTCCTTTCTTGAAGAATGGTATCTTTGGGTTGAGCTTCCCGATCATAAAAAGATGACCGGCCGTTCTAGGTTGAGCTTTTGGACCTTACAATGAGAAATTTCAACCTTACGAATGGTTGAAATTTCGGATCTAAAAATAGGAACATCAACCTAGCACGCCAACTCGGGGAAGTGATCGGGCTCGTCTGGTAGCAAGAATGCTGGGAAAAGTATGGAGATAATCAGAAAATAGTCTGCAATTCATACTGCCTCACTTCGAAATCAAATATCATTAGACGATAAACATAGACAGCTCGATCGCTTTACAAGTCCAGGGGACAACTGATTTGTCGCAGAAACCGTGGTGCACTGACCCGATGCTCGACAGCAGTAAATGTCGTTCGAAGAACATAGAATAGGACAGTAGCTGTATAAGGTTGTTATTTGTAATCTGTTCGATGAAAATCAATAAAGTTGTAGCTTTTGCATTTCATTGATCTTTTGTATCTTGCTCGGAAATAATAAGAACTTTTTGTTTCAGATCAAATACTTGCAATCTTTCTTTTACTCCATCGTCTTATTACCAGTTCTCCGCTCGTACTAATCCATTCGATGACGAGTTAATAATTTGACGAAACTTTAAAGATTTGAATATGAAGATTTAACTTGAAACTGGAACACTTATTGATCGATAAGTCTTCCCGGAAGAACTGTCTGATAAACGTCGAAATGAATAATTATCTGAAAACTGAGATGTTTGCTTCGAGCATAACTGAGCTTAACAGATAATAACCCCAGTGATGTTTCCTTCGAGCATAACTGAGCTTAACAAATAATAACCCCAATGAATTTAAGGAATTTCCAAATGATATGAAGTTCTTGAAAAGTCTTCGAGTTTCGAGCAGAACTATTTTATCATAACCTATCGAGCAGAACTATTTTATCATAACCTTTCGAGCATCGAGCTCTTCTTAAGCTGAATAGTCACGTTCTTTTTTTTTTTACTAAGTCCTTATCGAGGGAGGGTCATAGCAATAGCTTGCACCCTCGGCCAATTTTAATTTGTGATCATGATTTTATCGAGGGAGGGTCATAGCAATAGCTTGCACCCTCGCCGATTTTCATTTTTTGACTAAGTCCTTATCGAGGAAGGGTCATAGCAGTAGCTTGCACCCTCGGCCGATTTTGATTTGTGATCATGATTTTATCGAGGGAGGGTCATAGCAAAAGCTTGCACCCTCGGCCGATTTTCATTTTTTGAACATGATTTTATCGAGGGAGGGTCATAGCAAAAGCTTTCACCCTCGGCCGATTTTCATTTTTTGAACATGATTTTATCGAGGGAGGGTCATAGCAAAAGCTTTCACCCTCGGCCGATTTTCATTTTTTGAACATGTTTTTATCGAGGGAGGGTCATAGCAAAAGCTTTCACCCTCGGCCGATTTTCATTTTTTGAACATCTTTTTATCGAGGGAGGGTCATAGCAAAAGCTTTCACCCTCGGCCGATAATATTAGTCTTTCTTTGTCATGGTACTCGGAATACAGTTTGAACTTAAATAGAGGATTTCATTGATTGTCCTTACACCTTTAGGGAAAGTAAAGTTTGAGAAAGCTGTACTTCACCGTTGAGGTGAGCAATTCTATAGGACCCCTTCTTCCCGACCTCCTGTACGACATAAGGGCCGTCCCAGTTTGGCTGAACTTTTCCGACATGCTTAGATACTTCCACCTTTTTGAGAACCAAATCCCCGACTTTGAATGTTCTTATCCTGACTTTCTTGTCATAAGCTTTTTCCATGCTGGACTTCGCGGCTTGGATCTTAATACATGCTCGTTCTCGTTTACCGTCTGAGTGATCGACATCCATTTCTCTCAGTAGTTTGTTCTGATCGGGGTCATAGGATTCGACCCTTGGTGATGGAATTAAAGTCTCGATCGGGATTACAGCCTCCGAGCCGTATACAAAAGAAAAAGGAGTCTCTCCAGTAGCCGACTTTACAGATGTTCTGTTCGCCCAAATTACTCCAGGGAGCTCGTCTAACCATTTGCCTTTTGCTTCGGCCAAACGTTTTCAAGTGATCGAACAATTTCCCTGTTGGTGACCTCGGTTTGCCCGTTTGCCTGGGGATGCCCGACCGAGGTGAAGTTCTGCTGAATCCCAAACTTTTCGCACCACTCCAAAATTTGCTTTCCCGCAAATTGAGTTCCGTTGTCGGAGATGAGGACCCTCGGTATCCCGAACCTGCAAACAATATACTTCCATAGAAAATTTATCACCTGAAACTGAGTAATTTTTGTTAGGGCAATGCATTCAACCCATTTACTGAAGTATTCCACAGCAACCAGGACATAATTTTTCCTCGATCTCGCTGTTGGGAAATGTCCCACAATATCGATTCCCCATTTGTCAAACGGCCAGCAGATCGGAATTGAATGCAGCTGCTCGGCGGGCTGATGAATCAAATTTGAATAAACTTGGCAATGATGGCATTTCTTGACATAATCGATACAATCTGATATCATGGTAGGCCAATAATATCCAGTCCTCGAGCATTTCAAGGCTAATGCTCTTGCACCGCAACGACTTCCAGCTTCACCTTCGTGGACTTCTTTTAAAATAAGATCGAACTGACTCTCAGGGATGCACTTCGACAGAATTCCCGAGCTTGACCTCTTATAGAGCTGGTCCTCGATCAATACATACATCGGAGCTCGATATTTAATCCTTCGTGCTTCATTTACGTCCTCCGGTAGGGCACCGATTCTTAAGTAATTTTTCAAGGGTTCCATCCAAGAAGGGCCTTGCGTGTCTATCTCCATGATCTCCGAGCTTGTATTCTCATTCAAATCTACGGCTGGAGTGTTGGACATCAACTAAGTTATTACCCTCTCTTTTCGTCCATCCATCGACCCCGTAAATTTTGAAAGCAGATCCGCCCAAGAGTTTTCTTCTCGAGGGATAGCTTGTATATCGAACTTACCTAACTTTGCCACCAGATCCTTCACCTTTTTCAGATACTTCACCATGTTGAACTCTTTCGCGTCATAAACTCCCTTCACTTGTCTATGTACGAGCTCGGAGTCGGTCAACACTGTAAGGGACTTTATGTTCGCTTTAATAGCCATTTCTAAACCTGCAATCAAAGCCTCGTACTCCGCTTCATTGTTCGTGACTACGAAATCTAGGGTGATCGCATAACTGAGATCCTCTCCCTCGGGACCTTGAAAGTGAATTCCGGCCCCACCTCCTTCTCTGGTCGACGACCCATCGACATGCATCAACCAAACTTTCTCCTGAACATCTACCACGAGGTTTACTTCGGTAATAAGTTGCTTTTCCGAGCTGGCCCCTGTCGACTCTGCAATAAAATCGGCCAGAACCTGAGCTTTGATGGCTGTTCGGGGATGGTACTCGATTTCGAACTGTCCAAGTTCCACCGCCCATTTAATCAATCTCCCGGACGTCTCCGGTTTTGACAAAACTTGCCTTAGAGGCTGGTTCGTCAAAACGATAATTTTGTAGGTTTGAAAATAAGGCCTCAGTCTCCGTGCGGCGATAACTAGAGCAAGTGCGAATTTCTCGTTCTCTAAGTAGTTCTTCTCCGCCCCTTGGAGCAACTTACTTAGGTAATACACGGGTTTGTGCTCGGAATCTTGAATTCTCACGAGAACTGAACTTATCGCCTCGGTCGATACCGCTATGTATAAATATAAAGGCTCCCCCTCGACCGGTTTTGCCAACATAGGAGGGGAAACCAAGTACTTTTTAAGCTCTTCGAAAGCTTTACTGCACTCCTCATTCCATTCGAAAACTTTAGACTTCCTCAACAACTTGAAGAAAGGCAAACTCTTGTCTGCTGATCGGGATATAAATCTATTCAAGGATATTATTTTTCCGATTAGACTCTGCACTTCAGACAACTTTGTTGGCGGTTTTAGCTCGGCTATGGCTCGGATTTTCTCTGGATTTGCCTCAATGCCTCGCTCGTGAACCAAATAGCCGAGGAATTTTCCCGATCTCACCCCAAAAGTGCACTTAGCAGGATTTAGTTTCATTCTGTATTTCGTTAAGATCGCGAAGCACTTGTCAAGGTGCTTTATATGATCTTCCTCGGTCATGCTCTTCACTAGCATATCATCAACATAAACTTCCATAATCCTACCGATGAGATCCTTGAACATCATATTTACGAGCCTTTGATAAGTCGCTCCAGCATTCCTTAATCCGAAAGGCATTACTATGAAGCAGTACACTCCTCGTTCAGTGATGAAGGCTGTTTTGTCTTGATCCCGTTCATTCATAAATATTTGATAAAGCCCTTGGAAACCATCCATCATACTAAAGAAAATAAACCCAGCGGTCGAGTCAACCAGCATATCGATCCGCGGTAAGGGATAGGGGTCCCTTGGACACAACTTGTTTAGGTCAGTAAAGTCATTACACATTCTCCATTTGTTGTCGACCTTCTCTCCCTTCGATACCAACACCACATTGCAAAGCCACTCAGTGAACGTTATTTCCTTAATCTGCCCAGCAGCTAACAATCTGTCGACTTCAGCATTAATGATTTTATCTTTTTCCCGACCATGATTCCTCTTCTTTTGCCTAACTGGCTTTGCTTTAGGATCGATATTCAGAGAGTGAGTGATCACCCTTGGATCGATCCCGACGATATCATCAGAACTCCAAGCAAAGACATCGGCGTTGTTTCTAAGGAATTCGATCAACATGGTCTCCATCCCTTGAGTTAGCTCGGTCCCAATTCTGGTGAACTTCTCGGGAGAGCCAGGGATTAATGTTACTTGTTTATGATTTGGGGGTTGTACGCTCATATCGATCTCTTTTCATTTTTTGCTCTGCAATTTCTCACAATCTGGCAAAGGGAGGTCGGATACTGAGAATACCTTTTCCTCCTCTAACTTTCTTTTCAAGGGCAATACTGGCTCGAACTGCTTCTTCATGTTTAAAGACGTGTTATAACATTCCCACGCCATGCACTGGTCGTTCCTCATCTCTCCGACCCCTGCCGAAGTGGTAAACTTGACCATCTGATGGTAAGTTGACACGATTGCCTTGAAAACGTTTAAAGCCGGTTCCCAAAATAGCGTTATAAGCAAAAGGGGTACTCAATACCAAGAACTTAACCATCTTTGTAACATCTTTAGGTTTCTTACCCATAGTAGTACTCAAGAGTATGGTTCCGAGAGGAACAATTTTTGATCCACCGAACCCAATGAGCGGGGTGGATACTTGATCCAGACGTGGATGCTGTAAATTCATTCTATCGAGAGCCTCTGCAGAGATTATGTTCGCTGAACTGGCATTATCGATCAACACCCTCTTAGATGAAAAATTAGCAATCCTCAAGGTTAAGACCATCGAGAAATCAGGGTCGTCTTCATTTGTATCCCAAGTTATTTCACTTGGTCTGTCAGCCTCGGTAAAACTAATGACTTGATTTATCGAGGGCGCTGGTCTTAAGGACATGACTTCCTTCCTGGTCGAGACACCTGTCTTTATCGACCTAGCAGTCCTTTTCCTCGCATTCCTACTATCTCCCCCAGCTGGTCCACCAGCTATCATATTTATCACCCCATTAGTCTGGTTTTCTGCCTGATGATGATCCTCACGGTGCTGTTCGGAGGACCTCCTAGGACTTCTGGATCGATAACGGCTGTTAGGATTCTCCTTTCTGACATACTCCTTTAACTTTCCCTGAGCAATCAGTTTCTCAATTTCTTGTTTTAACTGAAAACAATCCTCGGTGCTATGCCCCCGAGCCCTGTGATATCTGCAATACTTATCGTGATTCATAATCCCCGGCCTAGGTTGAGTGATACGCCGAGCTCCAGGGACCAAATTTCTCTCCTCGAGCACAGGTAGGATTTCGTCCCTTGAGGTATTCAATCTAGTAAAGTTGCTTTTTTCATGCTCCGCCCTCGGAACCCTCTCTGGAGATGCAGGCCGACCGTAGACATTAGACCTGTGGGTCGGAGCCTGTGGTTTATAGACCTTAAGTCTCTGCCAAACCGAGCCTCTTTGTTGCACGTTTGACCTTCCATAGTCACTTGGCTTCGGGATAGGGGCCCTATCGGGTTTTTTTTTCCGATCGGGGGCCTAGGATTCTGAGCATTCTTCAATTTATTCATTTCCTCCTGAATCCTGTATTTCTCAGCTATTTCCATAATTCGCTCGAAAGACTTTGGTTGCTTTCGGCAGAGAGCATTCCCGAACTGGCTATTACGGGTTAGCTCGAACATCAACGATGACAGAAATTCAATCTGTGTGGTGTCAACTTTCAGAAGTTCAATACTAAACCTTGCCAGCCATTGTCTTAACGTTTCTCCTTCCAGTTGCTTCACGGTCCCTAAATGATTGGCAGGTAACCTTTGCTTCCTTTGGCTGGCAAATTGTTGTTTTAACTTATCACACAACTGATCAAAAGAGAAGATAGAATTCAGAGGCAGTTTTCCAAACCAATCCAAAGCAATTCCCTCGAACGTGGTGACCATGATTTTGCAGCAACAATCCTCCGAATGCCCATATAAATTCAACACATTTATAAAATTGTTTATATGCTCCCCAGGGTCGGAGGTTCCATTATATCTTGGCAATCTGGTAGGGACTGTCTCCGTTCCTCGAGCCTCTCTAATTTCTTGGCAGAAAGGCGAACATCGCATAATATTCGTACTCAATTCTCTATTTCGTCCTTCAAGGAAAACGGCCCCATCCTCTTTGGCCTCAGCTCCTCGAGCCCTGACATCTGCGGGTCGGGTTTCCTTTACTAGCATCTCTTTCTCTAACTCCTTCCCGACCCTTTCTTGCACAATCTTTTCCAGGTCAGCCTCAGTCACTCTTCTGTAGGCTGGCTTTCTAGACCTTTCCACAGCTTTGGGTTGACTTTCCCCGACCACCGAATCCTCTACATCTTGTACGTTCCTAGAAGGTTGCCCTGATCGGACAACGGTCCTAGCTCGTGGAGGGTTGGGTCGAACATCAGAAGGCTCACCCAAAGCGGATCGACGAATACTTCCTTCCTTTTGTCTGTTGGAAATAGGACCCCGAGCAGTAGGTTGATCGACCGGGGGCTGCTGACCTGGCAGAGTTTCACGATCTGCCCTCTCCGTGTTCAAGAACTCTCTACACATGGTTCCAATAATGGAACGCAAATCGGCCACTGTCGTATGGATTGGCATATCATTCGGCGGGTCGAGCGGCGGCACCTCAGATTGGTGGGCCGCTCGAGATTGGTTACTTGGTTCATTATTTACTGAGCGCTGCGTTCCAACGGCTTGCGAAGGCTCGCCACGATTGTACGTATATCTCCTAGTGGTAGGCATTTTTCGATCTAACACCCGAGTAGACCCCACGGTGGGCGCCAATTGATTATGCTTTTTTTTGGTTCGTGTCAAATAAGGAATATTGAGCAGACAATAAATGTATCGAGCGTGTAAATGTGTGTATTAATATCAAGATCCGGATACAAGTTACAAAGTAGGTCTACTCGAGCGTTACGGGATGTCGTACAACTAGGAAGGTAAATACAAAGAAATAACAAGCTAGTTCCTAATCCGAACAGTAGGTCCGAGCTTAGGGTGTCTCTTGGAAATTGTGCCTCCCTGATGTCATAAATGCGCCGCGTATATATAGGAACAGTAATGAGCTAGCTGGACCATCCGTAGGAGAATACCTCTCGGCCAGCTGTACAAAGCTGTAGGTCGGCCCCACAGTAATTCCGAGGATAGAAGCAGATCAGAAAGGATCTCGCGCTAGCACCCTGGCTTGATCGGAAGATTAGGTTCTTCTGGTCGGAGAATAAAATCCAGGTCGGGATCTAGGTCGATCTCGAGCAGGAGGTATTTCCTATAATGGCGAATGCGAAATATCCCTCATCACTTTTCAGCAAGGAAGGTACACTTAGACTGTAGCAACGTATTGTACTTCTCCAACTCGGCTTCAAACTTTGCAAAGACAGCAAGGTCACTTTTTACTATCTCCAAGGCACGTTTGACCTCTTTATTTTGCTTCTTTACAGGTTGACGACGAGGGAGTAAAACATAACCTTATTTTGGTTGTCCAATTACTATCCCACCACTTCTTCTAGGCCCATGAGCATCTTCGTTGCTTGCTTCAAAAGCCTTGGCCAAGTCTTCAGCTTCTTTGGCTGCAAACTCTGACTCAGTCATCTGTTTAGTGGCAGCTTCAGTCTTACTGGCTTCAAGGGCAGCCTTGAGCTCAACTTCTTCTTGTTTCTTTTGCTCAGCCTCTTCTCTTTTCTTTTTGTGGTATTGGGATACTTTAGCCTGACCAGTTCTCTTCTTTCGGACAGCTTTTGTTTCTGGAACCTCTGTTGATGAAACAACAGACTGGTCAGTTTGAGGTGCAGATGCCTCCGCTATTATCTGATTTTCAGCATCAGATGGCTTTCCTGATTCCAATGGTCTCTCAGCGGATGAAGGATTCTCTCTAATAGTAGAGGGAATTGTGACTTTTTGGTCCTCCAAGTATCTGCATCTTTCTTGTTGTAGTCTTTGTGAATGTCGGCGTTGGTGGAACATCTAGTTGTTTTATTGAACTCCTTGTCCTTTTGTAAATGTTGTCCTTAGGTGGTTCATTTGATTTTGGTCTTTCTGGAGGTGCATCAAAAGGCATCTCATCTATCTCCTGAGCAACTTTGGAGATAACTTCATCAACATTTAGAGTGTCAACTAGTCTAGCTTCCACTTTGCTCTTCTGTTCAGCAACAACAGGCTTCTCTTCAGCCTTAGTATCACCATCCTTTTTATCCCTTTTAGCTTTCTTAGCCTTTGTTGGGTTATTGGTAACGTCAGAACGTCAAAAGCAGCGGAATTTTAAAATTTTTAAAATAACCCAATCAAGATCTTTATTCATCTAGTCATACGAAAATGATTTTTACACAAATCAAAACATCCATAGGGTGTTTAGCGATTTTACCTCACCACGGGAATGGTGGTGGTTTTTCTCCTGTCTTCTTTCAGATCTGCAGGACTTTTGGTTCGGAGAAGCACCCCATATGTTGTGCCTCTAGCGGTGTCCACAGCAACTGGATTGAAGCAACTCCTTTGGATCCACAGGCTCAGAACTAAGATCCAAAGGTTATCAAGCAAGGAAGAAAGAAGACAGAAATCTCATGAACCCTGTAGAATTCTACAGGGTTCGGCTGAACCTCAAGAACAAGAGAGGTGGCGGCGACTGATTTTCTTGGAGAAGAAGGGGGCACGAAATTTTTGTGTCTTCGGCTTAGGTTTTTCATTTATGGAGAGGTATAAAGAGATATATATTTATAAGAGAAGAATCCTTCTCTTAATAGATATCTCTTCCATGTATATCAAGACCTTTTTCCTTATCTCATTAGGAAACGAGATATACATGTATATCTCTTAGATTTTCCTTGTCACACAAGAAAACAAACTCTTCCATTATTTATCTTGTAAAAATCGCCCCTTATCTTGTTAGGAAAGTAGAATCCCATTGTATCTTTATTTCCTTAACTAACTAGGTCTCCTTTAATTAATTAAACTCTTTAATTAATTAGACTCTTTAATTAATTAAACTCTTTTAATTAATTCAGCCCATTTAATTAATTAATCAAATTAATTAATTAATTAGACTACTTCTGTTGGTTGATATTGGAGATGGTTTTGAAGATGACAAAAAGGGTATAATAATCAATAAGACTAATCTGGAAGTCATCAACTAAGAACTGAACAGCTTAGTAAAACCTATCTCATGGTCTGGAAGCTAAGTGACCGAATCAGCCGAGTGGGATATCAGATGGGTATTATCAGCCGAGTCAAGATAGATATGTTCGTTCTTGAATCAGCCGAGAAGCCATCAGCCGAGTGATCAGCAGAGTGATCATCAGCGGAGTACTTTCACCAGCAGAGTGAAGACGGTCAGTAAGCTTGTCGACGGCTAAGAGCTGAGTGCATTAAATGCGACTGTGACATAAAGTAAACTCCGTACAGCAGAGTGTACAATGCGACAGTTGCAGGGAGCCGTTCGCGTGTCAGGACCAGAACTCGAGGACTGTAGCTTTCTGTCAACCTTCAACGGGCAGAAAATTCAAATCCGAGGAGTATAAATAGAAGACATAACTGAAGATCTAAAGAGAGCTTGCACAACTCAAGAACATATCATAAGAGCAAGATCCATCAGTTGAGTCATCTGATCACAAGCCGAAGTCATTTGTTGACAAAGCTTTTCGTTGAAGAACAGAGAACTTAGTTGTCTGTCTGAGTGACTTTCAGCTGTAAAATAGAAGGAGTGTATATCCATCTTTGTGAGTGATATAACTTCTTAGTATAGGTTTTCTAAGTGATCACTTGTACTGAAAATAGCGTGAGGAGTGTAGATCCGTCTAAGTGAGTGATCTAGCTTCAAAGTGTAGGATTTCTGTGTGACTTCTTACAGCGCACTAGTGGCTTTTCATTTGTTGATCAGCGCAAGCATTGTATACTTGATTACTTTGTGTTTTCTAGTATAACCCAAGATCTGTGTGACTTGGAAGAGTGGACTAAAGGATTTTTATCCATATAACCACTATAAAAATCCTGTGTGTTTTATTTACTGTTTGCTATACTTTGCATATTTATCAAAGAACTCAAACATACGATTTAACCAAAAGATTTTAAAAGGAGTTGTAAAAACTGGGGATAAAATCTTTTGAGTAAGAAAACTTAAGGAGGAACAGCTTGGTGAAAAACACTTTGAATATCCGCTGCCAACTAGTTTCTAAAACTCTGATTTAACATCTGAAATCAGCTGAGTAAAAATCAGATGAGTGGTCAACTCTGCTGATAAAGCTTTGTGCGCATCAGCTTAGTAGTCTTACAAATCTCGATCAGCTTAGTCTGCTGATTTGAAAAGTTAGAGAAAAAGTTTTAAAGTTTTCAGAGGTCTATTCACCCCCCCCCCCTCTAGACCTCATTGACCACTTTTGGGACCAACAAGTGGTATCAGAGCAGGTAGCTCTGGTATTTCAGGTTGCTCTGGTAACTTACCTGATACCATCAAGTAGCATCAGAGTAGGTGGTTTATTTTGAATCAGCTGCCTGATCAACAAGCTTGATCCAAAGTGTGTTTTTCAAATTTTTCAAAAAGAGAGCATATTTTGAAAATCAAAACTTTTTGAAAAATGGATGCCATAAACCATGTTCCTCACATTGGTCATATGAGCTTTGAAAACTGGAAAATCAGAATGGAAATCTTTCTTGCTGCTTATAATGAAGACATGTTTACGTGTATTACAAAAGGACCATTCATATTCCAGAACACTGTGAAGGTTGCTGGTCAACCAGATCAGATAGTTGACAAAGAGCTGGATGAGCTGACACCTAAAGAAAACAAGCTGGTAAATCTTGATAAAAAGGCGAAGTTCATCATGTTCAGAGCGGTAGACGAAGAAAATTTCCAAAAGATCAAGCATCTCAAAACTGCCAAAGAGATGTGGGATAAAGTCTGCGGGCTAAGCGAAGGAAACGACGCTATCAAAGAACACAAGCTCAGTGTGGCTCTTGAGGAGTTTGAAAATTTCAAAATGAAGTCTGGTGAAACGATTGATCAAATGGATACCAGATTTACCAAAGCCCTGAATGAAGTTCTAAGGTTTGGTAAAGAATTTTCGAACAAGGAGATCACAACAAAGGTTCTCAAGGCATTGCCACCTAAATTCAACATGAAGGTGACAGCCATGGAAGAATCAAGGGATTTAGAGAAGATTTCTCTTTCCGAACTGTTCTCATCTCTCAAAGCGTATGAGTATCATATGCCAAGATTGGGATTAGAAGTGTCAACCAGTTCAGACCCTACTGCTGCACTTATCGCGTCAGACAAGTCAAGAAAATCAGCAGACAAGTCAAAACAGAAGACTGTGCTGAGTTCAGAAAAAGGATACACTGCTGACGACGTTGCCCTGCTGCTGAAAGATTTTGAGAAGTTCTACAAGAAGAAAATGAAATTAAAATATAAAAATACTACTTCATCTTCTTCTGATCTTTTTCAGGAAAACAGGGGTTCCTCCAAAGCAAAACTTATAGACAGCGACGAAGAGGAGTTTGGACTCTTGATCAAAGACCATCCAACCTCATCATCTGAGAAGTTTGCTACAAAGGAGAAGAGTGCTAAAAAGGAGCGTAAGCTTAATAAGAGCAAATCAAAGTTAGCTGATGCAGCAAAGCTAATAAACTCCTGCACATCTTATTCAGACCATCAGTCGTCTGATAAAGAATTTGAAGAAGTACCTGAGACAATATGCTTAACTGCCATAGAATTTAATGATTCTAAAAATTGGGGTAACTTCTACTGATTAATGTAATGCACTATTTGAATCGATTGAACAAATGCTAAATTTCAAATTCAAATATTGTTTGTACATTTGCCAAGCTTAATGAAGAGATGACTCTGCTGAAAAGAGCAAATCAGATCACTGAAACTTTAGATTGAAAAATCTCAAGAATCAGCTGACTACTAAAAAGCTTGAGCATGAGAATGAAACTCTAAAAGCTGAGTATGCAAGTGGTTTTGAAGATATAAATGAAATTAAAAGAAGAAATTGCATCATTCTCTAAATAAAAAGAAATCAGAGGCTTAGAAGAACAAGTGTACTGATGCTCAATAGGTTAGAAAACCTAGTAAGCTACCTAAGACTAATCAGACTACCAAAACCCATCAGACGAGTAAGCTGAAATAGGCTGCTGATTGGAGAAAATTTAAAGGAGTATCAAGTCTGTTGAATCTAAGGAGAGTTATTAAATAACTCAGGTAAGAAACCGAGGGAAAAATGAATTATCTGGCAAAGAATTTTAATCACATTATGATAATTGTTATTATGACATGCTTTATGCTTATTCATATTATCATGTTGATTGCCATCCTCATTTCTAAATGCATGTTTATCACAAATTTCATGCATCTTACCTTGCTTATGAGCTATGTTTTAATCATGACTATTATGACCAACAAGTGTTGTAAAACAA
Organism: Penstemon davidsonii; assembly: GCA_034814905.1. NCBI lineage: Eukaryota > Viridiplantae > Streptophyta > Magnoliopsida > Lamiales > Plantaginaceae > Penstemon > Penstemon davidsonii. Next base: position 20,028 of record JAYDYQ010001050.1, read on the forward strand.
CAAGTGGTACTATCATGATAAAACATAAGTCACTAGATCATCACATGTTTGTACTAACCCTGCTGGACCCAGTGAATAAGGGGTACCAAAAACAGTCATCTGTTTTGTAGGTGAAGCTCATGAGAGATGACAAAGATGAGTTGACTGCCTTGCAAATTTCATCAAGTTCAACGAATGGTCTTACCAGCAAGCATGTACCAACAAGCGTTATCAAATCAGTAATATCAACAATTGGTATAATTCAAGTGGTAGACTCTATATCTGGAGATTTCAAGGAACGCAAGTTGTTGAAAAGTTGAAGAATAACAAGGGGTTCAAAGACCAAGTGGTATTAGAGACCAACAACTGATTGCAACAAGTGGTATCACCATTCAAGTGGTATCAGTCAACCATGTGACAGAAGAAATTGGTTTGTTGATTTTGGATTCATAAGTTGAGGGGGAACTTATCAGAAGACTAACCCAGAACAGCTTACTGAAATTCAAACGGTTGAGTATATGTCAAGACTGATTCTCATCAGACTACTTGACTACAGACTCTTGAACTTAGGGGGAACGTGTACGACTAGCGGTACTCCTAAATAAAGATGAAGTTTTCAATAAGTCAAAATGAAGTTATCAGAAGACTGCTTCTCATCAGCCGACAGGAACTCAACAGCCAAATGACATTCAAGAATGTACTACACCAAGTGGTATCAGCAAGTGTTATCACATCAACAAGTGATATCAGCTGACTAATCTGATTTGCATCCATACAAGTAGTATCAGACTACAAGTAGCATCAGACTACAAGTGGAATCAGACCACAAATGGTATCAAGTGGAATAAATTCTTGAAGTTAGGGGGAATTTTCTAGCTGGAGTGATAAACAGCAACGAAGACTACCTCAAACAGTAAATTACTTACCTACCTGTCTTCAGCATACTAAGTCTGCAATCTTCAGGGTTTAAAGAAGAAAAAGGGGAAGATAAAGGATGCAACTCAAGTATTGGTGTTGATGACAAAAAGGGGGAAGATTAAAGGATACAACTAAGAACCCCTTCAGCGGAAGATCAGAAAGGGAAAAAGAACCATCAAGTGATCGAGCGATCAAGTGGTAATTTTTTTTTTGAAAGTTGTATCAGACCAAAAGAATTTCCATCTCAAGGTATGAAGACTAAATCTGAAGACTTAAGAGTAGTTCTTAGTTGAAGGTTTTGTCATCATCAAAAAGGGGGAAATTGTTGGTTGATATTGGAGAAGGTTTTGAAGATGACAAAAAGGGTATAATAATCAATAAGACTAATCTGGAAGTCATCAACTAAGAACTGAACAGCTTAGTAAAACCTATCTCATGGTCTGGAAGCTAAGTGACCGAATCAGTCGAGTGGGATATCAGATGGGTATTATCAGCCGAGTCAAGATAGATATGTTCGTTCTTGAATCAGCCGAGAAGCCATCAGCCGAGTGATCAGCAGAGTGATCATCAGCGGAGTACTTTCACCAGCAGAGTGAAGACGGTCAGTAAGCTTGTCGATGGCTAAGAGCTGAGTGCATTAAATGCGACTGTGACATAAAGTAAACTCCGTACAGCAGAGTGTACAGTGCGACAGTTGCAGGGAGCCGTTCGCGTGTCAGGACCAGAACTCGAGGACTGTAGCTTTCTGTCAACCTTCAACGGGCAGAAAATTCAAATCCGAGGAGTATAAATAGAAGACATAACTGAAGATCTAAAGAGAGCTTGCACAACTCAAGAACATATCATAAGAGCAAGATCCATCAGTTGAGTCATCTGATCACAAGCCGAAGTCATTTGTTGACAAAGCTTTTCGTTGAAGAACAGAGAACTTAGTTGTCTGTCTGAGTGACTTTCAGCTGTAAAATAGAAGGAGTGTATATCCATCGTTGTGAGTGATATAACTTCTTAGTATAGGTTTTCTAAGTGATCACTTGTACTGAAAATAGCGTGAGGAGTGTAGATCCGTCTAAGTGAGTGATCTAGCTTCAGAGTGTAGGATTTCTGTGTGACTTCTTACAGCGCACTTGTGGCTTTTCATTTGTTGATCAGCGCAAGCATTGTATACTTGATTACTTTGTGTTTTCTAGTATAACCCAAGATCTGTGTGACTTGGAAGAGTGGACTAAAGGATTTTTATCCATATAACCACTATAAAATCCTGTGTGTTTGATTTACTGTTTGCTATACTTTGCATATTTATCAAAGAACTCAAACATACGATTTAACCAAAAGATTTTAAAAGGAGTTGTAAAAACTGGGGATAAAATCTTTTGAGTAAGAAAACTTAAGGAGGAACAGCTTGGTGAAAAACACTTTGAATATCCGCTGCCAACTAGTTTTTAAAACTCTGATTTAACATCTGAAATCAGCTGAGTAAAAATCAGATGAGTGGTCAACTCTGCTGATAAAGCTTTGTGCGCATCAGCTTAGTAGTCTTACAAATCTCGATCAGCTTAGTCTGCTGATTTGAAAAGTTAGAGAAAAAGTTTTAAAGTTTTCAGAGGTCTATTCCCCCCCCCCCCCCCCTCTAGACCTCATTGACCACTTTTGGGACCAACAACTTCTAATTAATATTTTTCTCCTTTAAGAATTAACACTTTAATTCTCCAGTTTTGATTTAACTCTTTAAATCAAACTTTCCTTATATGATTTGTTGCAGTCCAATTGTATTGTGTGTGACCCTCTAGGTTCACCATCAATTGGCCGTGGGCCCACGACTTTCGTGATTTAATTTGCGAGCTTATTAATTGCTCCGATTAATTGAACCCCTTCAATTGACCACTCCAAAATTAATCTCCTTGTTAATTCAGGAGTACCCACACCTCATGGTCGAAGTCTAGCCACAAGCCCTTGAGGCCCAACTTCAGGTGAATTGATCTCAGTGAACCTCACCTCTTATAACTGCCATGTACATACGGTCCTTCTATCGACTTAATTTCCCGATCGAGACCTAGGGTGTGTGAATTGATCGGCACCTCTAATTATCTCGATTCTGTACTTTCTAATTCTGGATAATGATTCCAGTGTCACTGCTAAATTTGGAAACCCCTTTCCAAATCCGTCACCAACCATGGCCATGGGTTTCTCGGAACATATTATCTATGAATTTATAGAAAATTCTCTCATCCATTACGATGAGTCAGTAGATCCCATATTGATGCTAGGCATTCGCGTACACGACTATACGCACCCAACTTAGGCACACAATGGCCAGGCTACGTGACTAGCACCTAAATTAAATAACGTACACCCGTGCACCGAATTCGCCCTAGCACCTCAAGTCGAAGGACTAAATCGTACACTATTCATACAAGTCTTAGCGATTCCTTCGATACCCCTTCTCGTTCGGAATCTATGACTTGGAACGTGTTTTAAGATCACGACGTTTGAGACTATTTCATTATTGCACTCAAACTGAAGTAAATCGTCCCATAGTCGAATGTGATCTAAGGATTTCAACCAATCGCTTAAATGTATTCGCGAGAGATGAAGTTGGCCATTTGTTTATTCTATACATTTATAAATAAACATGTGTATTATTCATTGATTCAAAGATTATTTTAATACAGGATAGACCTATTACAAGCTAAATGAATTGGCTTGCTGGGCACTATCCTATCAAAGGTCTTGTCTACTTTATCTTGGCGAAATCCTTTAATTAAAAGAAAATCAGATAAGGTATCATACCATGCTCTTGGAGCTTGCTTTTGTCCATACAGAGCTTTCTTCAAATGATAAACTTGGTCTCCTTGTTGATAAGCTTCAAATTCTGGAGGTTGTTTAACATATACTTCTTCTTGAAGTTCTCCGTTGAGAAAAGCAGACTTCACATCCATCTGACAAACAGTGAAGTTCTTATGAGCAGCGTAGGCAAGATATAGTCTGATTTCCTCAATCCTAGCAACTGGTGCAAATGTTTCATCAAAGTCTATGCCTTCTTCTTAGCAGTGCCACTAGTCTTGCTTTGTTTCTGTTAACTATACCATCTTCATTCATATTATTTTCTAAAAGCCACTTAGTGCCCATGACTCTTTGATGGGTAGGTCTAGGTACTAAGTACCAAACCTCATTTCTTTCAAATTGATTTAACTCTTCTTGCATTGCTTCTATCCAGTGAAAATCACTAAGAGCTTTATCAATTAATTTGGGTTCAATCTGTGAAAGAAAACTTACAAACATTGTTTCATTTGCAGTTGGCCTTTTTATTCTTACTCTATCCAGTGGATCACCAATCACAAGATCAGGTGAGTGATCTCTGAGCCATCTAAGATCAGGTTGCAAGTATGGATACTGTCCTGGTAGCTTCTTTCAGAGTTCTGTTTCTCCTTTCAGCAACTCCATTTTGTTGAGAGGTTCTGGCGGCAGAGTACTCATGATTGATTCCTTTGGAATTACAATACTCTTCAACAGTAGAGTTTGTAAACTCAGTACCCCTATCTGATATGATCTTTAATATTTTTAAGCTCTTTTCATTCTGGTTCAGCTCCATCAGATTAGTAAAATGTTCCTTTGTTTCACTCTTCTTTTTAATGAAAATCACCCAATTATATCTTGAATAATCATCCACAACAGCTAGGCAGTACTTCTTTCCACCATTGCTTATAGGATCAATAGGACCAAACAAATCCATGTAAAGTAGCTCTAAAATTCAGTTTGAAGATTGGTGATTCTTTCTTTTGAATGAAGACTTGATTTGTTTACCCTTCTAAAATGCATCACAGAGCTTGTCTTTTCTCATGACTGTCTTTGGAATTCCTTCTACCAAATTGTTCTTGATTAATCTGTTGATGGTCTTGAAATTCACATGATTCATTCTTTTGTGCCATAGCCAATGATGAAGGATATTTCGCATGCTCTATTCTTGGAAATACCCTGCTCGAGATCGATCTGATTCCGACCAAGAAGGTATGTTTTCCAACCTACATGACCCCGTTTTCGATCATACCGATTCGACAGCACCAGGCCATATTTCCGATCTACCCCTCTCCTCGGATTCACTGTTGGTTCGACCCATGGATCTGGCCTGCGGACCGAGACGTGTTCTCCTGCGGAGGGTCTAGGTAGCTCATCACTATTCCTATAAATACCAACCGCATTTATGACATCAGGCACAACACGATTCCCCAGGTGCACCCCAGCTCGAACATATAGATCAGATTTCTTTGGACTTAGGCTAGCTCGCTCACTATACTTATTATTTAATTGTACGGCATCTTGTAATGCTCGAATAGGCCTACTTTGTAACTTGTAAACAGACCAGAATATTAATACACACCTTTATATTCTTGATCTTAATATTGAGATTGCTTTACTTTCCTGTTTGGTCTCATACGAATTTAGTATAATCAATTGGCGCCCACCGTGGGGCCTGTTCAAGTATTAGATCGTGTTGGTCCCAAGTGGTCAGATGAGGTCTAGAGGGGGGGAGGGGGGGGGGGGGTGAATAGACCTCTTTAAAAATTTATCTTTTAAAATTTCTCTAACTTTTCTGTCAGCAGACTAAGCTGATCAAGAATCGTAAGCAGACTAAGCTGATCTAGCACAAAGCTTTGAACAGCAGAGTTGACCACTCTTCTGATTTTACTCAGCTAATTTTATCAAAATCAGAGTTTTAAAAATAACTAACTTGCAGCGGATTTATCAAGTGTTTTTCACAAGTAGTTTTCTTTAAGTTTGAAATAGTTTTATCCCCAGTTTTAACAAACTCCTTTTAAAAACTTTTCCAACAGTTAACCTTTTCGTGTTTTAAATATGCTCTTTCAAATATGCAGAAAATTTTGCAAGTAAAAACACAAAGGATTTTTATAGTGGTTATATGGATAGAAATCCTTTAGTCCACTCTTCCAAGTCACTTAGATCTTGGGTTATACTAAATCACACAGATTACAGTATTCAATGCTTGCGCCAATCAACAAATGAAAAGGCCACAAGTGCGTAATAGGAAATCACAAAGAAACTCCTATTCTACAAAGCTTTATCACTCACAAAGATGGATAACAGCTTCTCACAACACAGTTCAAACAAAATCACTCAGATTTATAAGTATTTTCTGTTTTCTCTCTATTCTGCTTCGTTAACAAATGACTAGGCTGATGAGTATTCTGTTCTTGAGTTTGAGACTTAGAAGAATTCTGCTTCAGATTTTTGCTCTCAAAATGTGTTGTCTACTTTCTTCAACTCACGAACTGAACTATTTATACTTGAGATTTGAAAATCTGCCCGTTGAGAGATCGACAGGTGTCCAAATCATCGAGTACTGGTCCTTCTGCAGAAACGGCTACGTGCGACTGAACACTGTACACTATGCTGTACCTTCTGTCAGTCCGCATTAAATGCACCAAGCTGATACGAGGTTTCTCTTCAATCATTTGTCATAAATACCCTTCCTCTTCCGCATTTATTACTCCAAGTGCATTTATTACCGTTGCACTAACTTCTGATCCACTTCCACTCTACTGATCGAAGTCACTCGTCTGATGTATACTCGACTGATCCCAAACTTGAACTAATCTGATTTGAGTCGGCTGATAGTCCACCAGTCTGATTCCTTCTTCAGCAACAGATCAGTAGTCTTCTGGACCATATTTGACTAGTCTGAAATACTTCTTCCTTGGTCAAATATCTTCTAAGGTTTGTACTAAGCTTCCACTTAGCTGATGACTTTGGAAATCATCAAAACCTCCCTTTACTTCAAAGTCTTCATCTTCATCCAACAATTTCCCCCTTTTTGATGATGACAAAACTTCAGCTGAGTACCTGTACCTAAAACTAAAGTTGAGTCCTCAAAAATTTCTGAGATAGAAATTATGTATTGGAAGCTTGAACTTTTATAAATGATTTTGAAGATTACAGTACAAGTTACAAGCAAAGATAGACTTAAGTGAAAAAATTACAAGTGAAGTAAGATGGTTACATAAGTTCATCAGATGATCTAGTCTAGTAATCCTAGTCTAGTCCTCAGCTTCTTCATCTTCTTCTTCTTCCTCTTCTTCAACTTCATCACTACTTTCATCTTCACCACTTGAGAAAACATCAGCAAGACCCTTTAATTTTTCTCTTCTTTCATCAGCTTCAAATCTTGCTTTAATGTCCTCAATCCTCTTATACTTAACGTATGGATTAAGCGGTTCTTCAGCAGAGTACTTAGAAGCAGCTAACTCTTTGTCAGTCTTAGCTACATCCTTGGGCTCCACTTTATCACCAGCTTCTTTTTCAAGTACTTCTTCTTCACTTAGCTTTCCAGGAGCAGCCCGTTGGTCTTGTACTTGAATAGTTGCAGCAACAACAGTCTTCTCAGCAGATTCCTCTTCCCTCTTTTTGTCATCAGCAGCAGGGTTGAGTTGATCAGGAGTTATGTTGACAGCGGCACAAAGCTTCTTGATGTTTGCATCCATAACTTGTTGTTCAGCACAGTGATGATTTAGAGTAGTCTCCATGCAAAGTTGATTAGCTTCCATGCGAAGTTTATTTGATTTTAACTCACCAGCTTGGTCATTTAGACAATCAACATTCAGTTGAAGTGTTGATATTTCACTTTTAGCTTTATTTGTGACAGCAGTGAACTCTTGCATTAAGGCCATATTCTTCTCAATCTCTGCTTCACCAACTTGTTTCATGACCCTTCCAATCCCAGCAATGTCAGACTCATGCCTTTGAAGAGCAGAGTGCAGATGTCCCACATCAGCCTTCACATCTTCAATATTTATGTTCATGTTTAATATACTTTGAGTCAGCATCAGGGAGTTGTCTGGTGGTAGAGGAAAGTCTTCAATTGCGTCCTTAACCATTCTTGCAGTCTCTTCCTGCATTTGTTTAATCATCAGCTGATTCCTTAACTCCATCTCCTTCATGGCAGTTTCAATCAGCAGCTGCATGGATTCCATCAGCGAGGAATGCAAGTCAGCAGTAGGAGCAGGGTGTGATGGTTCAGCAGGTTCCTCTTCCTGTTGAACAGGTGCTTCATGAAGAACAGGACTGTCTTCACCTTTCCATTCCAAAGCTAAAGGGACCAAGTCCTTGACCACAGCAGGCAGCTTTGTTGATGTATCCAAGTTGATCTCTTCAGCTTGCTGGTCTTTCTTCTGTTCTTCACTAGCTGGCTCATCAGCTACGTGAATGATCTCAGTACCATCAGTAGACACAACTGTCTTCTGACGAATCAAGTCAGCTGGCACGAACGGTGAAGTAGTCTGTTGAATACTCAGCTTTTCTTGATAAGTACTGATATCAGAGCCATAGGCAATTTGTTGTAAGCTTGGCAGAGTGGGCGTAGTACTTGATGTTCCTGGTTCAAATCTTGATCTCTCAGCCCAGTTCTCCAATGTCGTGTAAACAGCAACTTTAACTGCTCTATCAATCCGGTCATCAGTAGGACCTGGTTTATTTGGAATGGAGTTCTTGATTGCAGTTGCCTCCTGAGTTGCAATGATTCTTGCAAAATCATGCAATCTGTCTCTTACAAAATCTGAGTCCAATGCCTTCGCAACAGAATTTGTATGCAGCCAACTTAGAACCCAACGGCCTTCAGCAGCAAACTCCTTCCATGCTTGGATCTCTTTCTCAGATTTGTTCAACCTATACTCCCTCCAACGATTGTACCTTATCTTTTCTGGGAGAAAGGTGGTCCTAGATTGAAGCAGCTGATTTATCCTTTCTAGCTCAGCTTCAAATCTTTTGAAGGCAGTAGAGTCACTTTGGACTATCTGAAGTGCTTTTCTTACTTCAGACTTCTTCTTTTTGATTGGTTCAGCCCTTGGTAAGATATATTGTCCTTCCTTGGGTCTTTCTCCAATCACGATGCCTCCAGACCTCCGTGGTCCATATGCATCCTTTTTACTGTCCTCAAGAGCTTTTGCCAAGTCTTCTGCTTCCTTGGCAGCTAACTCTGCTTCAGTCATCTTTTTGACATCAGCATCCTTTTTGCTTGCTTGAAGAGCTCTCTTAAGCTCAGCTTCATCACGTTTTCTCTGTTCAGCTTCCTCACGCTTCTTCTTGTGATAAGCTGACACTTTTGCTTTGCCAGTTCTTTTCTTTCTGGCAGATCTTGATTCAACAACTGGTGCCTCAG
>JAYDYQ010001052.1:0-173020 GCA_034814905.1 Penstemon davidsonii
AGGGCTCGATTTTCGTGCCCCGAAAAGTTTCATTTTTTTTGACATTTTATGTTTTGGGAAGTCAAAAAATAATATATTAAGCACTTCAAACCAATTTGTTTTGTTTTTCGGAATTTGATTTTGCTGATTTTTTGACTTCATTTTTCAGAGCTCGATTTTAGTGCCCCGAAAAGTTTCATTTTTTTTTGAAATTTCAAGTTTTGGGAAGTCAAAAAATAATATATGAAGCACTTAGGACCAATTTGTTTTGTTTTTAGAACTTTGATTTTGCTGATTTTTAGACTTGATTTTTCAAGGCTCGATTTTCGTGCCACGAAATGTTTCATTTTTTTTAAATTTCAAGTTTTGGGAAGTCAAAAAATAATATTTTAAGCACTTAGGTGCTATTTGTTTTGTTTTTCGTACTCTGATTTAGCTTATTTTAAGACGTCTTCAGGGCTCGATTTTCGTGCCCCGAAAAGTTTCATTTTTTTTTTGACATTTTAAGTTTTGTGAAGTCAAAAAATAATATATGAAGCACTTAAGAACAATTTGTTTTGTTTTTCGGAATTTGTTTTTGCTTATTTTAAAACTTCATTTTTCAGGGCTCGATTTTCATGCCTCGAAAAGTTTCATTTTTTTTGAGATTTTAAGTTCTGGGAAGTCAAAACATAATATATGGAGCACTTAGGACCAATCTGTTTTGTTTTTCGGACTTTGATTTTGCTGAATTTTAGACTTCATTTTTCAAGGCTCGATTTTCGTGCCCCGAAAAGTTTCATTTTTTTTTAAATTTTTGTTTTTTGGAGTGACAAAATAATATTTTTAGCACTTAGCTGCTACTTGTTTTGTTTTTTGGGCTCTCTTTTAGCTGATTTTAAGACGTCATTTTTCAGGGCTCTATTTTCGTGCCCCGAAAAGTTTCATTTTTTTTTGACATTTTAAGTTTTGTGAAGTCAAAAAATAATATATGAAGTACTTAAGACCAATTTGTTTTGTTTTTCGGAATTTGATTTTGCTGATTTTTAGACTTCATTTTTCAGAGCTCGATTTTCGTGCCCCGAAAAGTTTCATTTTTTTTTAAATTTGAAGTCAAAAAATAATATATGGAGCACTTAGGACCAATTTGTTTTGTTTTTCGGACTTTGATTTTGCTGAATTTTAGACTTCATTTTACAAGGCTCGATTTTGGTGCCCCGAAAAGTTTCGTTTTTTTTTTAAGTTTCAAGTTTTGGGAAATCGAAAAATAATATTTTAAGCACTTAGGGGCTATTTGTTTTGTTTTTCGGACTCTGATTTAGCTGATTTTAAGACGTCATTTTTCAGGGCTCTATTTTCGTGCCCCGAAAAGTTTCATTTTTTTTGACATTTTAAGTTTTGGGAAGTCAACAAATAATATATGAAGCACTTCCGACCAATTTGTTTTGTTTCTCGGAATTTGATTTTGCTGATTTAAAGACGTCATTTTTCAGGGCTCGATTTTCGTGCCCCGAAAAGTTTCATTTTTTTTGAAATTTCAAGTTTTCGGAAGTCAAAAAATAATATATGAAGCACATAGGACCAATTTGTTTTGTTTTTAGGACTTTGATTTTGCTGATTTTTAGACTTCATTTTTCAAGGCTCGATTTTCGTGCCACGAAATTATTCATTTTTTTTTAAATTTCAAGTTTTGTGAAGTCAAAAAATAATATTTTAAGCACTTAGGTGCTATTTGTTTTGTTTTTCGGACTCTGATTTAGCTGATTTTAAGACGTCATTTTTCAGCGCTCGATTTTCGTGCCCCGAAAAGTTTAATTTTTTTTTTGACATTTTAAGTTTTGTGAAGTCAAAAAATAATATATGAAGCACTTAAGAACAATTTGTTTTGTTTTTCGGAATTTGAATTTGCTGATTTTTAAACTTCATTTTTCAGGGCTCGATTTTCATGCCTCGAAAAGTTTCATTTTTTTTGAGATTTTAAGTTCTGAAAGTCAAAAAGTAATATATGAAGCACTTAGGACCAATTTGTTTTGTTTTTGGGAATTTGATTTTGCTGATTTTTAAACTTCATTTTTCAGGGCTCGATTTTCATGCCTCGAAAAGTTTCATTTTTTTTGAGATTTTAAGTTCTGGGAAGTCAAAAAATAATATATTGAGCACTTAGGACCAATTTGTTTTGTTTTTCGGACTTTGATTTTGCTGAATTTTAGACTTCATTTTTCAAGGCTCGATTTTCGTGCCCCGAAAAGTTTCATTTTTTTTTAAATTTCAAGTTTTGGGAAGTCAAAAAATAATATTTTAAGCACTTAGGTGCTATTTGTTTTGTTTTTCGGACTCAGATTTAGCTGATTTTAAGACGTCATTTTTCAGGGCTCTATTTTCGTGCCCCGAAAAGTTTCATTTTTTTTTGACATTTTAAGTTTTGTGAAGTCAAAAAATAATATATGAAGTACTTAAGACCAATTTGTTTTGTTTTTCGGAATTTGATTTTGCTGATTTTTAGACTTCATTTTTCAGAGCTCGATTTTCGTGCCCCGAAAAGTTTCATTTTTTTTGAAATTTGAAGTCAAAAAATAATATATGGAGCACTTAGGACCAATTTGTTTTGTTTTTCGGACTTTGATTTTGCTGAATTTTAGACTTCATTTTTCAAGGCTCGATTTTCGTGCCCCGAAAATTTTCATTTTTTTTTTAAATTTCAAGTTTTGGGAAGTCAAAAAATAATATTTTAAGCACTTAGGTGCTATTTGTTTTGTTTTTCGGACTCTGATTTAGCTTATTTTAAGACGTCATTTTTCAGGGCTCTATTTTCGTGCCCCGAAAAGTTTCATTTTTTTTGACATTTTAAGTTTTGGGAAGTCAAAAAATAATATATGAAGCACTTCAGACCAATTTGTTTTGTTTTTCGGATTGTGTTTTGGCTTATTTTTAGTCTTAATTTTTCAGGGCTCGATTTCCGTGCCCCGAAAAGTTTCATTTTTTTTGAAATTTCAAGTTTTGGGAAGTCAAAAAATAATATATGAAGCACATAGGACCAATTTGTTTTGTTTTTAGGACTTTGATTTTGCTGATTTTTAGACTTCATTTTTCAAGGCTCGATTTTCGTGCCACGAAATTATTCATTTTTTTTTAAATTTCAAGTTTTGTGAAGTCAAAAAATAATATTTTAAGCACTTAGGTGCTATTTGTTTTGTTTTTCGGACTCTGATTTAGCTGATTTTAAGACGTCATTTTTCAGCGCTCGATTTTCGTGCCCCGAAAAGTTTCATTTTTGTTTTGACATTTTAAGTTTTGTGAAGTCAAAAAATAATATATGAAGCACTTAAGAACAATTTGTTTTGTTTTTCGGAATTTGAATTTGCTGATTTTTAAACTTCATTTTTCAGGGCTCGATTTTCATGCCTCGAAAAGTTTCATTTTTTTTGAGATTTTAAGTTCTGAAAGTCAAAAAGTAATATATGAAGCACTTAGGACCAATTTGTTTTGTTTTTCGAACTTTGATTTTGCAGATTTTTAGACTTCATTTTTCAGAGCTCGATTTTCGTGCCCCCAAAAAGTTTCATTTTTTTTTAAATTTCAAATTTTGGGAAGTCAAAAAATAATATATTAAGCACATAGGAGACATTTGAATTTTTTTCGGACTATGATTTTGCTGATTTTTAGACGTCATTTTTCATGGCTCTCCTTTCGTGCCCCGAAAAGTTTCATTTTTTTTGACATTTTATGTTTTGGGAAGTCAAAAAATAATATATTAAGCACCTAGGAGCCATTTGTTTTGTTTTTCGGACTCTGATTTAGCTGATTTTAAGACGTCATTTTTCAGGGCTCGATTTTCGTGCCCCGAAAAGTTTCATTTTTTTTTACATTTTAAGTTTTGGGAAGTCAAAATATAATATATGAAGCACTTGGGACCAATTTGTTTTGTTTTTCGGACTTTCATTTTGCTGATTTTTAGACTTCATTTTTCAAGGCTCTATATTCGTACCACGAAAAGTTTCATTTTTTTTGACATTTTAAGTTCTGGGAAGTCAAAAAATAATATATGAAGCACTTAGGACCAATTTGTTTTGTTTTTCGGACTTTGATTTTGCTGATTTTTAGACTTCATTTTTCAAGGCTCGATTTTCGTGTCCCGAAAAGTTTCATTTTTTTTTAAATTTCAAGTTTTGGGAAGTCAAAAAATAATATTTTAAGCACTTAGGTGCTATTTGTTTTGTTTTTCGAACTCTGATTTAGCTGATTTTAAGACGTTATTTTTCAGGGCTCGATTTTCGTGCCCCGAAAAGTTTCATTTTTTTTGAAATTTCAAGTTTTGGGAAGTCAAAAAATAATATATGAAGCACTTAGGACCAATTTGTTTTGTTTTTAGAACTTTGATTTTGCTGATTTTTAGACTTGATTTTTCAAGGCTCGATTTTCGTGCCACGAAATGTTTCATTTTTTTTAAATTTCAAGTTTTGTGAAGTCAAAAAATAATATTTTAAGCACTTAGGTGCTATTTGTTTTGTTTTTCGGACTCTGATTTAGCTTATTTTAAGACGTCTTCAGGGCTCGATTTTCGTGCCCCGAAAAGTTTCATTTTTTTTTTGACATTTTAAGTTTTGTGAAGTCAAAAAATAATATATGAAGCACTTAAGAACAATTTGTTTTGTTTTTCGGAATTTGATTTTGCTGATTTTTAAACTTCATTTTTCAGGGCTCGATTTTCATGCCTCGAAAAGTTTCATTTTTTTTGAGATTTTAAGTTCTGGGAAGTCAAAAAATAATATATGAAGCACTTAAGACCAATTTGTTTTGTTTTTCGGAATTTGATTTTGCTGATTTTTAGACTTCATTTTTCAAGGCTCGATTTTCGTGCCCCGAAAAGTTTCATTTTTTTTTAAATTTCAAGTTTTGGGAAGTCAAAAAATAATATTTTAAGCATTTAGGTGCTATTTGTTTTGTTTTTCGGACTCTGATTTAGCTGATTTTAAGACGTCATTTTTCAGGGCTCTATTTTCGTGCCCCGAAAAGTTTCATTTTTTTTTGACATTTTAAGTTTTGTGAAGTCAAAAAATAATATATGAAGTACTTAAGACCAATTTGTTTTGTTTTTCGGAATTTGATTTTGCTGATTTTTAGACTTCATTTTTCAGAGCTCGATTTTCGTGCCCCGAAAAGTTTCATTTTTTTTGAAATTTGAAGTCAAAAAATAATATATGGAGCACTTAGGACCAATTTGTTTTGTTTTTCGGACTTTGATTTTGCTGAATTTTAGACTTCATTTTTCAAGGCTCGATTTTCGTGCCCCGAAAAGTTTCATTTTTTTTTTAAATTTCAAGTTTTGGGAAGTCAAAAAATAATATTTGAAGCACTTAGGTGCTATTTGTTTTGTTTTTCGGACTCTGATTTAGCTGATTTTAAGACGTCATTTTTCAGGGCTCTATTTTCGTGCCCCGAAAAGTTTCATTTTTTTTGACATTTTAAGTTTTGGGAAGTCAAAAAATAATATATGAAGCACTTAAGACCAATTTGTTTTGTTTTTCGGAATTTGATTTTGCTGATTTTTAGACTTCATTTTTCAGAGCTCGATTTTCATGCCCCGACAAGTTTCATTTTTTTTGAAATTTCAAGTTTTGGGAAGTCAAAAAATAATATATGAAGCCCTTTGGACCAATTTGTTTTGTTTTTCGGAATTTGATTTTGCTGATTTTTAGACTTCATTTTTCAGAGCTCGATTTTCGTGCCCCGAAAAGTTTAATTTTTTTTGAAATTTCAAGTTTTGGGAAGTCAAAAAATAATATATGAAGCACTTAGGACCAATTTGTTTTGTTTTTCGGACTTTGATTTTGCTGATTTTTAGACTTCATTTTTCAAGGCTCGATTTTCGTGCCACGAAAAGTTTCACTTTTTTTAAATTTCAAGTTTTGTGAAGTCAAAAAATAATATTTTAAGCACTTAGGTGCTATTTGTTTTGTTTTTCGGACTCTGATTTAGCTGATTTTAAGACGTCATTTTTCAGGGCTCGATTTTCGTGCCCCGAAAAGTTTCATTTTTTTTGACATTTTATGTTTTGGGAAGTCAAAAAATAAAATATGAAGCACTTAAGACCAATTTGTTTTGTTTTTCGGAATTTGATTTTGCTGATTTTTAAACTTCATTTTTCAGAGCTCGATTTTCGTGCCCCGAAAAGATTCATTTTTTTTGAAATTTCAAGTTTTGGGAAGTCAAAAAATAATATATGAAGCACATAGGACCAATTTGTTTTGTTTTTAGGACTTTTATTTTGCTGATTTAATTTTAGACTTCATTTTTTAAGGCTCGATTTTCGTGCCACGAAATTTTTCATTTTTTTTTAAATTTCAAGTTTTGTGAAGTCAAAAAATAATATTTTAAGCACTTAGGTGCTATTTGTTTTGTTTTTCGGACTCTGATTTAGCTGATTTTAAGACGTCATTTTTCAGGGCTCGTTTTTCCTGCCCCCAAAAATTTTCTTTTTTTTTGACATTTTATGTTTTGTGAAGTCAAAAAATAATATATGAAGCACTTAAGAACAATTTGTTTTGTTTTTCGGAATTTGATTTTGCTGATTTTTAAACTTCATTTTTCAGGGCTCGATTTTCATGCCTCGAAAAGTTTCATTTTTTTTGAGATTTTAAGTTCTGGGAAGTCAAAAAATAATATATGGAGCACATAGGACTAATTTGTTTTGTTTTTCGGACTTTGATTTTGCTGAATTTTAGACTTCATTTTTCAAGGCTCGATTTTCGTGCCCCGAAAAGTTTCATTTTTTTTTTAATTTCAAGTTTTGGGAAGTCAAAAAATAATATTTTAAGCACTTAGGTGCTATTTGTTTTGTTTTTCGGAATCTGATTTAGCTGATTTTAAGACGTCATTTTTCAGGGCTCTATTTTCGTGCCCCGAAAAGTTTCATTTTTTTTTGACATTTTAAGTTTTGTGAAGTCAAAAAATAATATATGAAGCACTTAAGACCAATTTGTTTTGTTTTTCGGAATTTGATTTTGCTGATTTTTAGACTTCATTTTTCAGAGCTCGATTTTCGTGCCCCGAAAAGTTTCATTTTTTTTGAAATTTGAAGTCAAAAAATAATATATGGAGCACTTAGGACCAATTTGTTTTGTTTTTCGGACTTTGATTTTGCTGAATTTTAGACTTCATTTTTCAAGGCTCGATTTTCGTGCCCCGAAAAGTTTCATTTTTTTTTTAATTTCAAGTTTTGGGAAGTCAAAAAATAATATTTTAAGCACTTAGGTGCTATTTGTTTTGTTTTTCGGACTCTGATTTAGCTGATTTTAAGACGTCATTTTTCAGGGCTCTATTTTCGTGCCATGAAAAGTTTCATTTTTTTTGACATTTTAAGTTTTGGGAAGTCAAAAAATAATATATGAAGCACTTAAGACCAATTTGTTTTTTTTTTTTGGAATTTGATTTTGCTGATTTTTAGACTTCATTTTTCAGAGCTCGATTTTCATGCCCCGACAAGTTTCATTTTTTTTGAAATTTCAAGTTTTGGGAAGTCAAAAAATAATATATGGAGCAATTAGGACCAATTTATTTTATTTTTCGGACTTTGATTTTTCTTGAATTTTAGACTTCATATTTCAGGTCTCGATTTTCGTGCCCCGAAAAGTTTCGTTTTTTTTTTGAAATTTTAAGTTTTTGGAATTCAAAAAATAATATATTAAGCATTTTGGAGACATTTGTATTGTTTTTCGGACTCTGATTTAGCTGATTTTCAGAAGTCATTTTTCCGGGCTCGATTTTCGTGCCCCGAAAAGTTTCATTTGTTTGACATTTTATGTTTTGGGAAGTCAAAAAATAATATATGAAGCACTTGGGACCAATTTGTTTTGTTTTTCGGACTTTTATTTTGCTGATTTTTAGACTTCATTTTTCAGGGCTCGATTTTCGTGCCACTAAAAGTTTCGTTTTTTTTTTACATTTTATGTTTTGGGATGTCAAAAAATAATATATGAAGCGTTTGGGGCCTATGTGTTTTGTTTTTGGGACTTTGATTTAGATGATTTTAAGACGTCATTTTTCAGGGCTCGATTTTCGTGCCCCGAAAAGTTTCATTTTTTTTGACATTTTATGTTTTGGGAAGTCAAAAAATAATATATGAAGCACTTCAAACCAATTTGTTTTGTTTTTCGGAATTTGATTTTGCTGATTTTTAGACTTCATTTTTCAGAGCTCGATTTTCGTGCCCCGAAAAGTTTCATTTTTTTTGAAATTTCAAGTTTTGGGAAGTCAAAAAATAATATATGAAGCACTTAGGACCAATTTGTTTTGTTTTTAGAACTTTGATTTTGCTGATTTTTAGACTTGATTTTTCAAGGCTCGATTTTCGTGCCACGAAATGTTTCATTTTTTTTAAATTTCAAGTTTTGGGAAGTCAAAAAATAATATTTTAAGCACTTAGGTGCTATTTGTTTTGTTTTTCGGACTCTGATTTAGCTTATTTTAAGACGTCATTTTTCAGGGCTCGATTTTCGTGCCCCGAAAAGTTTCATTTTTTTTGACATTTCAAGTTTTGTGAAGTCAAAAATAATATATGAAGCACTTAAGAACAATTTGTTTTGTTTTTCGGAATTTGATTTTGCTGATTTTTAAACTTCATTTTTCAGGGCTCGATTTTCATGCCTCGAAAAGTTTCATTTTTTTTGAGATTTTAAGTTCTGGGAAGTCAAAAAATAATATATGGAGCACTTTGGACCAATTTGTTTTGTTTTTCGGACTTTGATTTTGCTGAATTTTAGACTTCATTTTTCGAGGCTCGATTTTCGTGCCCCGAAAAGTTTCATTTTTTTTTCAATTTCAAGTTTTGGGAAGTCAAAAAATAATATTTTAAGCACTTAGGTGCTATTTGTTTTGTTTTTCGGACTCTGATTTAGCTGATTTTAAGACGTCATTTTTCTGTGCTCTATTTTCGTGCCCCCGAAAAGTTCCATTTTTTTTTGACATTTTAAGTTATGGGAAGTCAAAAAATAATATACGAAGCACGTCCGACCACTTTGTTTTGATTTTCGCACTTTGATGTTGCTCATTCCTAGACTTCATTTTTCAGAGCTCGATTTTCGTGCCCCGAAAAGTTTCATTTTTTTTGAAATTTCAAGTTTTGGGACCTAGGACCAATTTGTTTTGTCTTTAGGACTTTGATTTTGCTGATTGTTAGACTTCATTTTTCAAGGCTCGATTTTCGTGCCACGAAATGTTTCATTTTTTTTTTTAAATTTCAAGTTTTGTGAAGTCAAAAAATAATATTTTAAGCACTTAGGTGCTATTTGTTTTGTTTTTCGACTCTGATTTAGCTGATTTTAAGAAGTCATTTTTCAGGGCTCGATTTTGGTGCCCCTAAAAGTTTCTTTTTTTTTTTGCCATTTTAGTTTTTTGGAGTCAAAAAATTATATTTGTAGCACTTAGGAACAATTTGTTTTGTTTTTCGGAATTTGATTTTGCTGATTTTTAAACTTCATTTTTAAAGGCTCGATTTTCATGCCTCGAAAAGTTTCATTTTTTTTTAGATTTTAAGTTCTGGGAAGTCAAAAAATAATATATGGAGCACTTAGGACCAATTTGTTTTGTTTTTCGGACTTTGATTTTGCTGAATTTTAGACTTCATTTTTCAAGGCTCGATTTTCTTGCCCCGAAAAGTTTCATTTTTTTTTTTAATTTCAAGTTTTGGGAAGTCAAAAAATAATATTTTAAGCACTTAGGTGCTATTTGTTTTGTTTTTCGGACTCTGATTTAGCTGATTTTAAGACGTCATTTTTTCAGGGCTCTATTTTCGTGCCCCGAAAAGTTTCATTTTTTTTTGACATTTTAAGTTTTGTGAAGTCAAAAAATAATATATGAAGCACTTAAGACCAATTTGTTTTGTTTTTCGGAATTTGATTTTGCTGATTTTTAGACTTCATTTTTCAGAGCTCGATTTTCGCGCCCCGAAAAGTTTCATTTTTTTTGAAATTTGAAGTCAAAAAATAATATATTGAGCACTTAGGACCAATTTGTTTTGTTTTTCGGACTTTGATTTTGCTGAATTTTAGACTTCATTTTTCAAGGCTCGATTTTTCGTGCCCCGAAAAGTTTCATTTTTTTTTAAATTTCAAGTTTTGGGAAGTCAAAAAATAATATTTTAAGCACTTAGGTGCTATTTGTTTTGTTTTTCGGACTCTGATTTAGCTGATTTTAAGACGTCATTTTTCAGGGCTCTATTTTCGTGCCCTGAAAAGTTTCATTTTTTTTGACATTTTAAGTTTTGGGAAGTCAAAAAATAATATATGAAGCACTTAAGACCAATTTATTTTATTTTTCGGAATTTGATTTTGCTGATTTTTAGACTTCATTTTTCAGAGCTCGATTTTCATGCCCCGACAAATTTCATTTTTTTTGAAATTCCATGTTTTGGGAAGTCAAAAAATAATATATGGAGCACTTAGGACCAATTTATTTTATTTTTCGGACTTTGATTTTTCTTGAATTTTAGACTTCATTTTTCAGGTCTCGATTTTCGTGCCCCGAAAAGTTTCGTTTTTTTTTTGAAATTTTAAGTTTTGGGAATTCAAAAAATAATATAGGAGGCTTGTTGGAGACATTTGTATTGTTTTTGGGACTCTGATTTAGCTGATTTTCAGAAGTCATTTTTCCGGGCTCGATTTTCGTGCCCCGAAAAGTTTCATTTTTTTGACATTTTATGTTTTGGGAAGTCAAAAAATAATATATGAAGCACTTGGGACCAATTTGTTTTGTTTTTCGGACTTTTATTTTGCTGATTTTTAGACTTCATTTTTCAGGGCTCGATTTTCGTGCCACTAAAAGTTTCATTTTTTTTGACATTTTATGTTTTGGGATGTCAAAAAATAATATATTAAGCACTTAGGTGCTATTTGTTTTGTATTTCGGACTCTGATTTAGCTGATTTTAAGACGTCATTTTTCAGGGCTCGATTTTCGTGCCCCGAAAAGTTTCATTTTTTTTGACATTTTATGTTTTGGGAAGTCAAAAAATAATATATGAAGCACTTCAAACCA
Source organism: Penstemon davidsonii (assembly GCA_034814905.1). NCBI lineage: Eukaryota > Viridiplantae > Streptophyta > Magnoliopsida > Lamiales > Plantaginaceae > Penstemon > Penstemon davidsonii. The sequence goes on from JAYDYQ010001052.1 coordinate 10,989, forward strand.
ATTTGCTTTGTTTTTCGCACTTTGATTTTGCTGGTTTTTAGCCTTTGTTTTTCAGAGCTCGATTTTCGTGCCCCGAAAAGTTTCATTTTTTTTGAAATTTCAAGTTTTGGGAAGTCAAAAAATAATATATGAAGCACTTAGGACCAATTTGTTTTGTTTTTAGAACTTTGATTTTGCTAATTTTTAGACTTGATTTTTCAAGGCTCGATTTTCGTGCCACGAAATGTTTCATTTTTTTTAAATTTCAAGTTTTAGGTTATTTTAGGGCGTCCTTTTTCCGGGATCAATTTTTGTGCCCCGAAAAGTTTCATTTTTTTTTTTGACATTTTAAGTTTTGTGAAGTCAAAAAATAATATATGAAGCACTTAAGAACAATTTGTTTTGTTTTTCGGAATTTGATTTTGCTGATTTTTAAACTTCATTTTTCAGGGCTCGATTTTCATGCCTCGAAAAGTTTCATTTTTTTTTGAGATTTTAAGTTCTGGGAAGTCAAAAAATAATATATGGAGCACTTAGGACCAATTTGTTTTGTTTTTCGGACTTTGATTTTGCTGAATTTTAGACTTCATTTTTCAAGGCTCAATTTTCGAGCCCCGAAAAGTTTCATTTTTTTTTCAATTTCAAGTTTTGGGAAGTCAAAAAATAATATTTTAAGCACTTAGGTGCTATTTGTTTTGTTTTTCGGACTCTGATTTAGCTGATTTTAAGACGTCATTTTTCAGGGCTCTATTTTCGTGCCCCGAAAAGTTTCATTTTTTTTTGACATTTTAAGTTTTGTGAAGTCAAAAAATAATATATGAAGCACTTAAGACCAATTTGTTTTGTTTTTCGGAATTTTATTTTGCTGATTTTTAGACTTCATTTTTCAGAGCTCGATTTTCGTGCCCCGAAAAGTTTCATTTTTTTTGAAATTTGAAGTCAAAAAATAATATATGGAGCACTTAGGACCAATTTGTTTTGTTTTTCGGACTTTGATTTTGCTGAATTTTAGACTTCATTTTTCAAGGCTCGATTTTCGTGCCCCGAAAGGTTTCATTTTTTTTTTAAATTTCAAGTTTTGGGAAGTCAAAAAATAATATTTTAAGCACTTAGGTGCTATTTGTTTTGTTGTTCGGACTCTGATTTAGCAGATTTTAAGACGTCATTTTTCAGGGCTCTATTTTCGTACCCCGAAAAGTTTCATTTTTTTTGACATTTTAAGTTTTGGGAAGTCAAAAAATAATATATGAAGCACTTAAGACCAATTTGTTTTGTTTTTCGGAATTTGATTTTGCTGATTTTTAGGCTTCATTTTTCAGAGCTCGATTTTCATGCCCCGACAAGTTTCATTTTTTTTGAAATTTCAAGTTTTGGGACCTAGGACCAATTTGTTTTGTTTTTAGGACTTTGATTTTGCTGATTTTTAGACTTCATTTTTCAAGGCTCGATTTTCGTGCCACGAAAAGTTTCATTTTTTTTTTTAATTTTAAGTTTTGGGACGTCAAAAAATAATATTTTAAGCACTTAGGTGCTATTTGTTTTGTTTTTCGACTCTGATTTAGCTGATTTTAAGAAGTCATTTTTCAGGGCTCGATTTTCGTGCCCCGAGAAGTTTCTTTTTTTTTTTGACATTTTAAGTTTTGGGAAGTCAAAAAGTAATATATGAAGCACTTAAGAACAATTTGTTTTGTTTTTCGGAATTTGATTTTGCTGATTTTTAAACTTCATTTTTAAGGGCTCGATTTTCATGCCTCGAAAAGTTTCATTTTTTTTTAGATTTTAAGTTGTGGGAAGTCAAAAAATAATATATGGAGCACATAGGACCAATTTGTTTTGTTTTTCGGACTTTGATTTTGCTGAATTTTAGACTTCATTTTTCAAGGCTCGATTTTCTTGCCCCGAAAAGTTTCATTTTTTTTTTTAATTTCAAGTTTTGGGAAGTCAAAAAATAATATTTTAAGCACTTAGGTGCTATTTGTTTTGTTTTTCGGACTCTGATTTAGCTGATTTTAAGACGTCATTTTTTCAGGGCTCTATTTTCGTGCCCCGAAAAGTTTCATTTTTTTTTGACATTTTAAGTTTTGTGAAGTCAAAAAATAATATATGAAGCACTTAAGACCAATTTGTTTTGTTTTTCGGAATTTGATTTTGCTGATTTTTAGACTTCATTTTTCAGAGCTCGATTTTCGCGCCCCGAAAAGTTTCATTTTTTTTGAAATTTGAAGTCAAAAAATAATATATTGAGCACTTAGGACCAATTTGTTTTGTTTTTCGGACTTTGATTTTGCTGAATTTTAGACTTCATTTTTCAAGGCTCGATTTTTCGTGCCCCGAAAAGTTTCATTTTTTTTTAAATTTCAAGTTTTGGGAAGTCAAAAAATAATATTTTAAGCACTTAGGTGCTATTTGTTTTGTTTTTCGGACTCTGATTTAGCTGATTTTAAGACGTCATTTTTCAGGGCTCTATTTTCGTGCCCTGAAAAGTTTCATTTTTTTTGACATTTTAAGTTTTGGGAAGTCAAAAAATAATATATGAAGCACTTAAGACCAATTTATTTTATTTTTCGGAATTTGATTTTGCTGATTTTTAGACTTCATTTTTCAGAGCTCGATTTTCATGCCCCGACAAGTTTCATTTTTTTTGAAATTTCATGTTTTGGGAAGTCAAAAAATAATATATGGAGCACTTAGGACCAATTTATTTTATTTTTCGGACTTTGATTTTTCTTGAATTTTAGACTTCATTTTTCAGGTCTCGATTTTCGTGCCCCGAAAAGTTTCGTTTTTTTTTTGAAATTTTAAGTTTTTGGAATTCAAAAAATAATATATTAGGCATTTTGGAGACATTTGTATTGTTTTTCGGACTCTGATTTAGCTGATTTTAAGACGTCATTTTTCAGGGATCGATTTCCGTGCCCCGAAAAGTTTCATTTTTTTGACATTTTATGTTTTGGGAAGTCAAAAAATAATATATGAAGCACTTGGGACCAATTTGTTTTGTTTTTCGGACTTTGATTTTGCTGATTTTTAGACTTCATTTTTCAGGGCTCGATTTTCGTGCCACTAAAAGTTTCATTTTTTTTGACATTTTATGTTTTGGGATGTCAAAAAATAATATATTAAGCACTTAGGTGCTATTTGTTTTGTATTTCGGACTCTGATTTGGCTGATTTTAAGACGTCATTTTTCAGGGCTCGATTTTCGTGCCCCGAAAAGTTTCATTTTTTTTTGACATTTTATGTTTTGGGAAGTCAAAAAATAATATATGAAGCACTTCAAACCAATTTGTTTTGTTTTTCGGAATTTGATTTTGCTGATTTTTAGACTTCGTTTTTCAGAGCTCGATTTTCGTGCCCCGAAAAGTTTCATTTTTTTTGAAATTTCAAGTTTTGGGAAGTCAAAAAATAATATATGAAGCACTTAGGACCAATTTGTTTTGTTTTTAGAACTTTGATTTTGCTAATTTTTAGACTTGATTTTTCAAGGCTCGATTTTCGTGCCACGAAATGTTTCATTTTTTTTTAATTTCAAGTTTTAGCTTATTTTAAGACGTCATTTTTCAGGGCTCGATTTTCGTGCCCCGAAAAGTTTCATTTTTTTTTTGACATTTTAAGTTTTGTGAAGTCAAAAAATAATATATGAAGCACTTAAGAACAATTTGTTTTGTTTTTCGGAATTTGATTTTGCTGATTTTTAAACTTCATTTTTCAGGGCTCGATTTTCGTGCCCCGAAACGTTTCATTTTTTTTTGAGATTGCAAGTTTTGGGAAGTCAAAAAATAATATATGGAGCACTTAGGACCAATTTGTTTTGTTTTTCGGACTTTGATTTTGCTGAATTTTAGATTTCATTTTTCAAGGCTCAATTTTCGAGCCCCGAAAAGTTTCATTTTTTTTTCAATTTCAAGTTTTGGGAAGTCAAAAAATAATATTTTAAGCACTTAGGTGCTATTTGTTTTGTTTTTCGGACTCTGATTTAGCTGATTTTAAGACGTCATTTTTCAGGGCTCTATTTTCGTGCCCCGAAAAGTTTCATTTTTTTTTGACATTTTAAGTTTTGTGAAGTCAAAAAAAAATATAGGAAGCACTTAATACCAATTTGTTTTGTTTTTCGGAATTTTATTTTGCTGATTTTTAGACTTCATTTTTCAGAGCTCGATTTTCGTGCCCCGAAAAGTTTCATTTTTTTTGAAATTTGAAGTCAAAAAACAATATATGGAGCACTTAGGACCAATTTGTTTTGTTTTTCGGACTTTGATTTTGCTGAATTTTAGACTTCATTTTTCAAGGCTCGATTTTCGTGCCCCGAAAGGTTTCATTTTTTTTTTAAATTTCAAGTTTTGGGAAGTCAAAAAATAATATTTTAAGCACTTAGGTGCTATTTGTTTTGTTTTTCGGACTCTGATTTAGCAGATTTTAAGACGTCATTTTTCAGGGCTCTATTTTCGTACCCCGAAAAGTTTCATTTTTTTTGACATTTTAAGTTTTGGGAAGTCAAAAAATAATATATGAAGCACTTAAGACCAATTTGTTTTGTTTTTCGGAATTTGATTTTGCTGATTTTTAGGCTTCATTTTTCAGAGCTCGATTTTCATGCCCCGACAAGTTTCATTTTTTTTGAAATTTCAAGTTTTGGGAAGTCAAAATATAATATATGAAGCACTTCAGACCAATTTGTTTTGTTTTTCGGAATTTGATTTTGCTGATTTTTAGACTTCATTTTTCAGTGCTCGATTTTCGTGCCCCGAAAAGTTTAATTTTTTTTGAAATTTCAAGTTTTGGGAAGTCAAAAAATAATATATGAAGCACTTAGGACCAATTTGTTTGTTTTTCGGACTTTGATTTTGCTGATTTTTAGACTTCATTTTTCAAGGCTCGATTTTCGTGCCACGAAAAGTTTCATTTTTTTTTAAATTTCAAGTTTTGGGAAGTCAAAAAATAATATTTTAAGCATTTAGGAGACATTTGTATTGTTTTTCGGACTCTGATTTAGCTGATTTTCAGAAGTCATTTTTCCGGGCTCGGTTTTCGTGCCCCGAAAAGTTTCATTTTTTTTGACATTTTATGTTTTGGGAGGTCAAAAAATCATATATGAAGCACTTGGGACCAATTTGTTTTCTTTTTCGGACTTTTATTTTGCTGGTTTTTAGGCTTCGTTTTTCAGGGCTCGATTTTCGTGCCACTAAAAGTTTCATTTTTTTTGACATTTTATGTTTTGGGAAGTCAAAAAATAATATATTTAGCACTTAGGTGCTATTTGTTTTGTTTTTCGGACTCTGATTTAGCAGATTTTAAGACGTCATTTTTCAGGGCTCGCTTTTCGTGCCCCAAAAAGTTTCATTTTTTTTGACATTTTATGTTTTGGGAAGTCAAAAAATAATATATGAAGCACTTCAGACCAATTTGTTTTGTTTTTCAGAATTTGATTTTGCTGATTTTTAGACTTCATTTTTCAGAGCTCGATTTTCGTGCCCCGAAAAGTTTCATTTTTTTTGAAATTTCAAGTTTTGGGAAGTCAAAAAATAATATATGAAGCACATAGGACCAATTTGTTTTGTTTTTAGGACTTTGATTTTGCTGATTTTTAGACTTCATTTTTCAAGGCTCGATTTTCGTGCCACGAAATGTTTCATTTTTTTTTAAATTTCAAGTTTTGTGAAGTCAAAAAATAATATTTTAAGCACTTAGGTGCTATTTTTTTTTTTTTTCGGACTCTTATTTAGGTGATTTTTAGGCGGCATTTTTCAGGGCTTTATTTTCGTGCCCCGAAAAGTTTTATTTTTTTTTTGACATTTTAAGTTTTGTGAAGTCAAAAAATAATATATGAAGCACTTAAGAACAATTTGTTTTGTTTTTCGGAATTTGGTTTTGCTGATTTTTAAACTTCATTTTTCAGGGCTCGGTTTTCATGCCTCGAAAAGTTTCATTTTTTTTGGGATTTTAAGTTTTGGGGAGTCAAAAAATAATATATGGAGCACTTAGGACCAATTTGTTTTGTTTTTCGAACTTTGATTTTGCTTAATTTTAGACTTCATTTTTCAAGGCTCGATTTTCGTGCCCCGAAAAGTTTCATTTTTTTTTAAATTTCAAGTTTTGGGAAGTCAAAAAATAATATTTTAAGCACTTAGGTGCTATTTGTTTTGTTTTTCGGACTCTGATTTAGCTGATTTTAAGACGTCATTTTTCAGGGCTCTATTTTCGTGCCCCGAAAAGTTTCATTTTTTTTTGACATTTTAAGTTTTGTGAAGTCAAAAAATAATATATGAAGCACTTAAGACCAATTTGTTTTGTTTTTCGGAATTTGATTTTGCTGATTTTTAGACTTCATTTTTCAGAGCTCGATTTTCGTGCCCCGAAAAGTTTCATTTTTTTTGAAATTTGAAGTCAAAAAATAATATATTGAGCACTTAGGACCAATTTGTTTTGTTTTTCGGACTTTGATTTTGCTGAATTTTAGACTTCATTTTTCAAGGCTCGATTTTTCGTGCCCCGAAAAGTTTCATTTTTTTTTAAATTTCAAGTTTTGGGAAGTCAAAAAATAATATTTTAAGCACTTAGGTGCTATTTGTTTTGTTTTTCGGACTCTGATTTAGCTGATTTTAAGACGTCATTTTTCAGGGCTCTATTTTCGTGCCCTGAAAAGTTTCATTTTTTTTGACATTTTAAGTTTTGGGAAGTCAAAAAATAATATATGAAGCACTTAAGACCAATTTATTTTATTTTTCGGAATTTGATTTTGCTGATTTTTAGACTTCATTTTTCAGAGCTCGATTTTCATGCCCCGACAAGTTTCATTTTTTTTGAAATTTCATGTTTTGGGAAGTCAAAAAATAATATATGGAGCACTTAGGACCAATTTATTTTATTTTTCGGACTTTGATTTTTCTTGAATTTTAGACTTCATTTTTCAGGTCTCGATTTTCGTGCCCCGAAAAGTTTCGTTTTTTTTTTGAAATTTTAAGTTTTTTGAATTCAAAAAAAAATATATTAAGCATTTTGGAGACATTTGTATTTTTTTCGGACTCTGATTTAGCTGATTTTCAGAAGTCATTTTTCCGGGCTCGATTTTCGTGCCCAGAAAAGTTTCATTTTTTTGACATTTTATGTTTTGGGAAGTCAAAAAATAATATATGAAGCACTTGGGACCAATTTGTTTTGTTTTTCGGACTTTTATTTTGCTGATTTTTAGACTTCATTTTTCAGAGCTCGATTTTCGTGCCCCGAAAAGTTTCATTTTTTTTGAAATTTCAAGTTTTGGGAAGTCAAAAAATAATATATGAAGCACTTAGGACCAATTTGTTTTGTTTTTAGGACTTTGATTTTGCTGAATTTTAGACTTCATTTTTCAAGGCTCGATTTTCGTGCCCCGAAAAGTTTCATTTTTTTTTAAATTTCAAGTTTTGGGAAGTCAAAAAATAATGTTTTAAGCACTTAGGTGCTATTTGTTTTGTTTTTCGGACTCTGATTTAGCTGATTTTAAGACGTCATTTTTCAGGGCTCTATTTTCGTGCCCCGAAAAGTTTCATTTTTTTTTGACATTTTAAGTTTTGTGAAGTCAAAAAATAATATATGAAGCACTTAAGACCAATTTGTTTTGTTTTTCGGAATTTGATTTTGCTGATTTTTAGACTTCATTTTTCAGAGCTCGATTTTCGTGCCCCGAAAAGTTTCATTTTTTTTGAAATTTGAAGTCAAAAAATAATATATGGAGCACTTAGGACCAATTTGTTTTGTTTTTCGGACTTTGATTTTGCTGAATTTTAGACTTCATTTTTCAAGGCTCGATTTTCGTGCCCCGAAAAGTTTCATTTTTTTTTTTAATTTCAAGTTTAGGGAAGTCAAAATATAATATTTTAAGCACTTAGGTGCTATTTGTTTTGTTTTTCGGACTCTGATTTAGCTGATTTTAAGACGTCATTTTTCAGGGCTCTATTTTCGTGCCCCGAAAAGTTTCATTTTTTTTGACATTTTAAGTTTTGGGAAGTCAAAAAATAATATATGAAGCACTTAAGACCAATTTGTTTTGTTTTTCGGAATTTGATTTTGCTGATTTTTAGACTTCATTTTTCAGAGCTCGATTTTCATGCCCCGACAAGTTTCATTTTTTTTGAAATTTCAAGTTTTGGGAAGTCAAAAAATAATATATGAAGAACTTCAGACCAATTTGTTTTGTTTTTCGGAATTTGATTTTGCTGATTTTTAGACTTCATTTTTCAAGGCTCGATTTTCGTGCCCCGAAAAGTTTCATTTTTTTTTAAAATTTCATGTTTTGGGAAGTCAAAACATAAGATTTTAAGCACTTAGGTGCTATTTGTTTTGTTTTTCGGACTCTGATTTAGCTGATTTTAAGACGTCATTTTTCAGGGCACTATTTTCGTGCCCCGAAAAGTTTCATTTTTTTTTGACATTTTAAGTCTTGTGAAGTCAAAAAATAATATATGAAGCACTTAAGACCAATTTGTTTTGTTTTTCGGAATTTGATTTTGCTGATTTTTAGACTTCATTTTTCAGAGCTCGATTTTCGTGCCCCGAAAAGTTTCATTTTTTTTGAAATTTGAAGACAAAAAATAATATATGGAGCACTTAGGACCAATTTGTTTTGTTTTTCGGACTTTGATTTTGCTGAATTTTAGACTTCATTTTTCAAGGCTCGATTTTCGTGCCCCGAAAAGTTTCATTTTTTTTTTTAAATTTCATGTTTTGGGAAGTCAAAAAATAATATTTTAAGCACTTAGGTGCTATTTGTTTTGTTTTTCGGACTCTGATTTAGCTGATTTTAAGACGTCATTTTTCAGGGCTCTATTTTCGTGCCCCGAAAAGTTTCATTTTTTTTTGACATTTAAAGTTTTGTGAAGTCAAAAAATAATATATGAAGCACTTAAGACCAATTTGTCTTGTTTTTCGGAATTTGATTTTGCTGATTTTTAGACTTCATTTTTCAGAGCTCGATTTTCGTGCCCCGAAAAGTTTCATTTCTTTTGAAATCTGAAGTCAAAAAATAATATATGGAGCACTTAGGACCAATTTGTTTTGTTTTTCGGACTTTGATTTTGCTGAATTTTAGACTTCATTTTTCAAGGCTCGATTTTCGTGCCCCGAAAAGTTTCATTTTTTTTTAAATTTCAAGTTTTGGGAAGTCAAAAAATAATATTTTAAGCACTTAGGTGCTATTTGTTTTGTTTTTCGGACTCTGATTTAGCTGATTTTAAGACGTCATTTTTCAGGGCTCTATTTTCGTGCCATGAAAAGTTTCATTTTTTTTGACATTTTAAGTGTTGGGAAGTCAAAAAATAATATATGAAGCACTTAAGACCAATTTGTTTTATTTTTCGGAATTTGATTTTGCTGATTTTTAGACTTCATTTTTCAGAGCTCGATTTTCATGCCCCGACAAGTTTCATTTTTTTTGAAATTTCAAGTTTTGGGAAGTCAAAAAATAATATATGGAGCAATTAGGACCAATTTATTTTATTTTTCGGACTTTGATTTTTCTTGAATTTTAGACTTCATATTTCAGGTCTCGATTTTCGTGCCCCGAAAAGTTTCGTTTTTTTTTTGAAATTTTAAGTTTTTGGAATTCAAAAAATAATATATTAAGCATTTTGGAGACATTTGTATTGTTTTTCGGACTCTGATTTAGCTGATTTTCAGAAGTCATTTTTCCGGGCTCGATTTTCGTGTCCCGAAAAGTTTCATTTGTTTGACATTTTATGTTTTGGGAAGTCAAAAAATAATATATGAAGCTCTTGGGACCAATTTGTTTTGTTTTTCGGACTTTTATTTTGCTGATTTTTAGACTTCATTTTTCAGGGCTCGATTTTCGTGCCACTAAAAGTTTCGTTTTTTTTTACATTTTATGTTTTGGGATGTCAAAAAATAATATATTAAGCACTTAGGTGCTATTTGTTTTGTTTTTCGGACTCTGATTTAGCTGATTTTAAGACGTCATTTTTCAGGGCTCGATTTTCGTGCCCCGAAAAGTTTCATTTTTTTTGACATTTTATGTTTTGGGAAGTCAAAAAATAATATATGAAGCACTTCAAACCAATTTGTTTTGTTTTTCGGAATTTGATTTTGCTGATTTTTAGACTTCATTTTTCAGAGCTCGATTTTCATGCCCCGACAAGTTTCATTTTTTTTGAAATTTCATGTTTTGGGAAGTCAAAAAATAATATATGGAGCACTTAGGACCAATTTATTTTATTTTTCGGACTTTGATTTTTCTTGAATTTTAGACTTCATTTTTCAGGTCTCGATTTTCGTGCCCCGAAAAGTTTCGTTTTTTTTTTGAAATTTTAAGTTTTTTGAATTCTAAAAATAATATATTAAGCATTTTGGAGACATTTGTATTTTTTTCGGACTCTGATTTAGCTGATTTTCAGAAGTCATTTTTCCGGGCTCGATTTTCGTGCCCAGAAAAGTTTCATTTTTTTGAAATTTCATGTTTTGGGAAGTCAAAAAATAATATATTAAGCCCTTAGGAACAATGTGTCTTGTTTTGCGGAGTTTCTTTTGGCTTATGTTTAGTGTTTATTTTTCAGTGCTCGATTTTCGTGCCCCGAAAAGTTTCATTTTTTTTGACATTTTAAGTTTTGGGAAGTCAAAAAATAATAGATGAAGCACTTAGGACCAATTTGTTTTGTTTTTCGGACTTTGATTTTGTTGAATTTTAGACTTCATTTTTCAGGGCTCTATTTTCGTGCCCCGAAAAGTTTCATTTTTTTTGAAATTTCAAGTTTTGGTAAGGCAAAAAATAATGTTTTAAGCACTTAGGTGCTATTTGTTTTGTTTTTCGGACTCTGATTTAGCTGATTTTAAGACGTCATTTTTCAGGGCTCTATTTTCGTGCCCCGAAAAGTTTCATTTTTTTTTGACATTTTAAGTTTTGTGAAGTCAAAAAATAATATATGAAGCACTTAAGACCAATTTGTTTTGTTTTTCGGAATTTGATTTTGCTGATTTTTAGACTTCATTTTTCAGAGCTCGATTTTCGTGCCCCGAAAAGTTTCATTTTTTTTGAAATTTGAAGTCAAAAAATAATATATGGAGCACTTAGGACCAATTTGTTTTGTTTTTCGGACTTTGATTTTGCTGAATTTTAGACTTCATTTTTCAAGGCTCGATTTTCGTGCCCCGAAAAGTTTCATTTTTTTTTTTAATTTCAAGTTTAGGGAAGTCAAAATATAATATTTTAAGCACTTAGGTGCTATTTGTTTTGTTTTTCGGACTCTGATTTAGCTGATTTTAAGACGTCATTTTTCAGGGCTCTATTTTCGTGCCCCGAAAAGTTTCATTTTTTTTGACATTTTAAGTTTTGGGAAGTCAAAAAATAATATATGAAGCACTTAATACCAATTTGTTTTGTTTTTCGGAATTTGATTTTGCTGATTTTTAGACTTCATTTTTCAGAGCTCGATTTTCATGCCCCGACAAGTTTCATTTTTTTTGAAATTTCAAGTTTTGGGAAGTCAAAAAATAATATATGAAGAACTTCAGACCAATTTGTTTTGTTTTTCGGAATTTGATTTTGCTGATTTTTAGACTTCATTTTTCAAGGCTCGATTTTCGTGCCCCGAAAAGTTTCATTTTTTTTTTTAAATTTCAAGTTTTGGGAAGTCCAAAAATAATATTTTAAGCACTTAGGTGCTATTTGTTTTGTTTTTCGGACTCTGATTTAGCTGATTTTAAGACGTCATTTTTCAGGGCTCGATTTTCGTGCCCCGAAAAGTTTCATTTTTTTTTGACATTTTAAGTTTTGTGAAGTCAAAAAATAATATATGAAGCACTTAAGACCAATTTGTTTTGTTTTTCGGAATTTGATTTTGCTGATTTTTAGACTTCATTTTTCAGAGCTCGATTTTCGTGCCCCGAAAAGTTTCATTTTTTTTGAAATTTGAAGACAAAAAATAATATATGGAGCACTTAGGACCAATTTGTTTTGTTTTTCGGACTTTGATTTTGCTGAATTTTAGACTTCATTTTTCAAGGCTCGATTTTCGTGCCCCGAAAAGTTTCATTTTTTTTTAAATTTCAAGTTTTGGGAAGTCAAAAAATAATATTTTAAGCACTTAGGTGCTATTTGTTTTGTTTTTCGGACTCTGATTGATCTGATTTTAAGGCGTCATTTTTCAGGGCTCTATTTTCGTGCCCCGAAAAGTTTCATTTTTTTTTGACATTTTAAGTTTTGTGAAGTCAAAAAATAATATATGAAGCACTTAAGACCAATTTGTTTTGTTTTTCGGAATTTGATTTTGCTGATTTTTAGACTTCATTTTTCAGAGCTCGATTTTCGTGCCCCGAAAAGTTTCATTTTTTTTGAAATTTGAAGTCAAAAAATAATATATGGAGCACTTAGGACCAATTTGTTTTGTTTTTCGGACTTTGATTTTGCTGAATTTTAGACTTCATTTTTCAAGGCTCGATTTTCGTGCCCCGAAAAGTTTCATTTTTTTTTTTAAATTTTATGTTTTGGGAATTCAAAAAATAATTTTTTAAGCAGTTTGGTCCTATTTGTTTTGTTTTTCGGACTCTGATTTAGCTGATTTTAAGACGTCATTTTTCAGGGCTCTATTTTCGTGCCATGAAAAGTTTCATTTTTTTTGACATTTTATGTTTTGGGAAGTCAAAAAATAATATATGAAGCACTTAAGACCAATTTGTTTTATTTTTCGGAATTTGATTTTGCTGATTTTTAGACTTCATTTTTCAGAGCTCGATTTTCATGCCCCGACAAGTTTCATTTTTTTTGAAATTTCAAGTTTTGGGAAGTCAAAAAATAATATATGGAGCAATTAGGACCAATTTATTTTATTTTTCGGACTTTGATTTTTCTTGAATTTTAGACTTCATATTTCAGGTCTCGATTTTCGTGCCCCGAAAAGTTTCGTTTTTTTTTTGAAATTTTAAGTTTTTGGAATTCAAAAAATAATATATTAAGCATTTTGGAGACATTTGTATTGTTTTTCGGACTCTGATTTAGCTGATTTTCAGAAGTCATTTTTCCGGGCTCGATTTTCGTGTCCCGAAAAGTTTCATTTGTTTGACATTTTATGTTTTGGGAAGTCAAAAAATAATATATGAAGCTCTTGGGACCAATTTGTTTTGTTTTTCGGACTTTTATTTTGCTGATTTTTAGACTTCATTTTTCAGGGCTCGATTTTCGTGCCACTAAAAGTTTCATTTTTTTTGACATTTTATGTTTTGGGATGTCAAAAAATAATATATTAAGCACTTAGGTGCTATTTGTTTTGTTTTTCGGACTCTGATTTAGCTGATTTTAAGACGTCATTTTTCAGGGCTCGATTTTCGTGCCCCGAAAAGTTTCATTTTTTTTGACATTTTATGTTTTGGGAAGTCAAAAAATAATATATGAAGCACTTCAAACCAATTTGTTTTGTTTTTCGGAATTTGATTTTGCTGATTTTTAGACTTCATTTTTCAGAGCTCGATTTTCGTGCCCCGAAAAGTTTCATTTTTTTTGAAATTCCAAGTTTTGGGAAGTCAAAAAATAATATATGAAGCACTTAGGACCAATTTGTTTTGTTTTTAGAACTTTGATTTTGCTGATTTTTAGACTTGATTTTTCAAGGCTCGATTTTCGTGCCACGAAATGTTTCATTTTTTTTAAATTTAAAGTTTTGGGAAGTCAAAAAATAATATTTTAAGCACTTAGGTGCTATTTGTTTTGTTTTTCGGACTCTGATTTAGCTGATTTTAAGAAGTCATTTTTCAGGGCTCGATTTTCGTGCCCCGAAAAGTTTCATTTTTTTTTTACATTTTAAGTTTTGTGAAGTCAAAAAATAATATATGAAGCACTTAAGAACAATTTGTTTTGTTTTTCGGAATTTGATTTTGCTGATTTTTAAACTTCATTTTTCAGGGCTCGATTTTCATGCCTCGAAAAGTTTCATTTTTTTTTAGATTTTAAGTTCTGGTGTGTCAAAAAATAATTTATGGAGCACTTAGGACCAATTTGTTTTGTTTTTCGGACTTTGATTTTGCTGAATTTTAGACTTCATTTTTCAAGGCTCGATTTTCTTGCCCCGAAAAGTTTCATTTTTTTTTTTAATTTCAAGTTTTGGGAAGTCAAAAAATAATATTTTAAGCACTTAGGTGCTATTTGTTTTGTTTTTCGGACTCTGATTTAGCTGATTTTAAGACGTCATTTTTCAGGGCTCTATTTTCGTGCCCCGAAAAGTTTCATTTTTTTTTGACATTTTAAGTTTTGTGAAGTCAAAAAATAATATATGAAGCACTTAAGACCAATTTGTTTTGTTTTTCGGAATTTGATTTTGCTGATTTTTAGACTTCATTTTTCAGAGCTCGATTTTCGTGCCCCGAAAAGTTTCATTTTTTTTGAAATTTGAAGTCAAAAAATAATATATTGAGCACTTAGGACCAATTTGTTTTGTTTTTCGGACTTTGATTTTGCTGAATTTTAGACTTCATTTTTCAAGGCTCGATTTTTCGTGCCCCGAAAAGTTTCATTTTTTTTTAAATTTCAAGTTTTGGGAAGTTAAAAAATAATATTTTAAGCACTTAGGTGCTATTTGTTTTGTTTTTCGGACTCTGATTTAGCTGATTTTAAGACGTCATTTTTCAGGGCTCTATTTTCGTGCCCTGAAAAGTTTCATTTTTTTTGACATTTTAAGTTTTGGGAAGTCAAAAAATAATATATGAAGCACTTAAGACCAATTTGTTTTGTTTTTCGGAATTTGATTTTGCTGATTTTTAGACTTCATTTTTCAGAGCTCGATTTTCATGCCCCGACAAGTTTCATTTTTTTTGAAATTCCATGTTTTGGGAAGTCAAAAAATAATATATGGAGCACTTAGGACCAATTTATTTTATTTTTCGGACTTTGATTTTTCTTGAATTTTAGACTTCATTTTTCAGGTCTCGATTTTCGTGCCCCGAAAAGTTTCGTTTTTTTTTTGAAATTTTAAGTTTTTGGAATTCAAAAAATAATATATTAAGCATTTTGGAGACATTTGTATTGTTTTTCGGACTCTGATTTAGCTGATTTTCAGAAGTCATTTTTCCGGGCTCGATTTTCGTGCCCCGAAAAGTTTCATTTTTTTGACATTTTATGTTTTGGGAAGTCAAAAAATAATATATGAAGCACTTGGGACCAATTTGTTTTGTTTTTCGGACTTTTATTTTGCTGAATTTTAGACTTCATTTTTCAGGGCTCGATTTTCGTGCCACTAAAAGTTTCATTTTTTTTGACATTTTATGTTTTGGGATGTCAAAAAATAATATATTAAGCACTTAGGTGCTATTTGTTTTGTTTTTCGGACTCTGATTTAGCTGATTTTAAGACGTCATTTTTCAGGGCTCGATTTTCGTGCCCCGAAAAGTTTCATTTTTTTTGACATTTTATGTTTTGGGAAGTCAAAAAATAATATATGAAGCACTTCAAACCAATTTGTTTTGTTTTTCGGAATTTGATTTTGCTGATTTTTAGACATCATTTTTCAGAGCTCGATTTTCGTGCCCCGAAAAGTTTCATTTTTTTTGAAATTTCAAGTTTTGGGAAGTCAAAAAATAATATATGAAGCACTTAGGACCAATTTGTTTTGTTTTTAGAACTTTGATTTTGCTAATTTTTAGACTTGATTTTTCAAGGCTCGATTTTCGTGCCACGAAATGTTTCATTTTTTTTAAATTTCAAGTTTTAGCTTATTTTAAGACGTCATTTTTCAGGGCTCGATTTTCGTGCCCCGAAAAGTTTCATTTTTTTTTTGACATTTTAAGTTTTGTGAAGTCAAAAAATAATATATGAAGCACTTAAGAACAATTTGTTTTGTTTTTCGGAATTTGATTTTGCTGATTTTTAAACTTCATTTTTCAGGGCTCGATTTTCATGCCTCGAAAAGTTTCATTTTTTTTGAGATTTTAAGTTCTGGGAAGTCAAAAAATAATATATGGAGCACTTAGGACCAATTTGTTTTGTTTTTCGGACTTTGATTTTGCTGAATTTTAGACTTCATTTTTCAAGGCTCGATTTTCGTGCCCCGAAAAGTTTCATTTTTTTTTCAATTTCAAGTTTTGGGAAGTCAAAAAATAATATTTTAAGCACTTAGGTGCTATTTGTTTTGTTTTTCGGACTCTGATTTAGCTGATTTTAAGACGTCATTTTTCAGGGCTCTATTTTCGTGCCCCGAAAAGTTTCATTTTTTTTTGACATTTTAAGTTTTGTGAAGTCAAAAAATAATATATGAAGCACTTAAGACCAATTTGTTTTGTTTTTCGGAATTTGATTTTGCTGATTTTTAGACTTCATTTTTCAGAGCTCGATTTTCGTGCCCCGAAAAGTTTCATTTTTTTTGAAATTTGAAGTCAAAAAATAATATATGGAGCACTTAGGACCAATTTGTTTTGTTTTTCGGACTTTGATTTTGCTGAATTTTAGACTTCATTTTTCAAGGCTCGATTTTCGTGCCCCGAAAAGTTTCATTTTTTTTTTTAAATTTCAAGTTTTGGGAAGTCAAAAAATAATATTTTAAGCACTTAGGTGCTATTTGTTTTGTTTTTCGGACTCTGATTTAGCTGATTTTAAGACGTCATTTTTCAGGGCTCTATTTTCGTGCCCCGAAAAGTTTCATTTTTTTGACATTTTAAGTTTTGGGAAGTCAAAAAATAATATATGAAGCACTTAAGACCAATTTGTTTTGTTTCTCGGATTTTGGTTTGGCTGACTTTTAGACTGCATTTTTCAGAGCTCGATTATCATGTCCCGAGAAGATGCATTTTTTTTGAGGTTTCAAGTTTTGGGACGTCAAAAAGTAATATGTGAAGCACTTCAGACCAATTTGTTTTGTTTTTCTGAATTTGATTTTGCTGATTTTTAGACTTCATTTTTCAGGGCTCGATTTTCGTGCCCAGAAAAGTTTAATTTTTTTTGAAATTTCAAGTTTTGGGAAGTCAAAAAATAATATATGAAGCACTTAGGACCAATTTGTTTTGTTTTTCGGACTTTTATTTTGCTGAATTTTAGACTTCATTTTTCAAGGCTCGATTTTCGTGCCCCGAAAAGTTTCATTTTTTTTTAAATTTCAAGTTTTGGGAAGTCAAAAAATCATATTTTAAGCACGTAGGTGCTATTTGTTTTGTTTTTCGGACTCTGATTTAGCTGATTTTAAGACGTCATTTTTCAGGGCTCGATTTTCGTGCCCCGAAAAGGTTCATTTTTTTTTGACATTTTAAGTTTTGTGAAGTCAAAAATTAATATATGAGCACTTAAGAACAATTTGTTTTGTTTTTCGGAATTTGATTTTGCTGATTTTTAAACTTCATTTTTCATGGCTCGATTTTAGTGCCCCGAAAAGTTTCATTTTTTTGACATTTTTAGTTTTGGGAAGTCAAAAAATAATATATTGAGCACTTAGGACCAATTTGTTTTGTTTTTCGGAATTTGATTTTGCTGAATTTTAGACTTCATTTTTCAAGACTCGATTTTCGTGCCCCGAAATGTTTCATTTTTTTTTTAAATTTCAAGTTTTGGGAAGTCAAAAAATAATATTTTAAGCACTTAGGTGCTATTTGTTTTGTTTTTCGGACTCTGATTTAACTGATTTTAAGACGTCATTTTTCAGGGCTCGATTTTCGTGCCCCGAAAAGTTTCATTTTTTTTGACATTTTATGTTTTGGGAAGTCAAAAAATAATATATGAAGCACTTAAGACCAATTTGTTTTGTTTTTCGGAATTTGATTTTGCTAATTTTTAGACTTCATTTTTCAGAGCTCGATTTTCGTGCCCCGAAAAGTTTCATTTTTTTTTTAAATTTGAAGTCAAAAAATAATATATGGAGCACTTAGGACCAATTTGTTTTGTTTTTCGGACTTTGATTTTGCTGAATTTTAGACTTCATTTTTCAAGGCTCGATTTTCGTGCCCCGCAAAGTTTCATTTTTTTTTTTAATTTCAAGTTTAGGGAAGTCAAAATATAATATTTTAAGCACTTAGGTGCTATTTGTTTTTTTTCCGGACTCTGATTTAGCTGATTTTAAGACGTCATTTTTCAGGGCTCTATTTTCGTGCCCCGAAAAGTTTCATTTTTTTTGACATTTTAAGTTTTGGGAAGTCAAAAAATAATATATGAAGCACTTAAGACCAATTTGTTTTGTTTTCCGGAATTTGATTTTGCTGATTTTTAGACTTCATTTTTCAGAGCTCGATTTTCATGCCCCGACAAGTTTCATTTTTTTTGAAATTTCAAGTTTTGGGAAGTCAAAAAATAATATATGAAGAACTTCAGACCAATTTGTTTTGTTTTTCGGAATTTGATTTTACTGATTTTTAGACTTCATTTTTCAGAGCTCGATTTTCGTGCCCCGAAAAGTTTCATTTTTTTTGCAATTTCAAGTCTTGGGAAGTCAAAAAATAATATATGAAGCACTTAGGACCCATTTGTTTTGTTTTTCGGACATTGATTTTGCTGAATTTTAGACTTCATTTTTCAAGGCTCGATTTTCGTGCCCCGAAAAGTTTCATTTTTTTTTAAATTTCAAGTTTTGGGAAGTCAAAAAATAATATTTTAAGCACTTAGGTGCTATTTGTTTTGTTTTTCGGACTCTGATTTAGCTGATTTTAAGACGTCATTTTTCAGGGCTCTATTTTCGTGCCCCGAAAAGTTTCATTTTTTTTTGACATTTTAAGTTTTGTGAAGTCAAAAAATAATATATGAAGCACTTAAGACCAATTTGTTTTGTTTTTCGGAATTTGATTTTGCTGATTTTTAGACTTCATTTTTCAGAGCTCGATTTTCGTGCCCCGAAAAGTTTCATTTTTTTTGAAATTTGAAGTCAAAAAATAATATATGGAGCACTTAGGACCAATTTGTTTTGTTTTTCGGACTTTGATTTTGCTGAATTTTAGACTTCATTTTTCATGGCTCGATTTTCGTGCCCCGAAAAGTTTCATTTTTTTTTTTAAATTTCAAGTTTTGGGAAGTCAAAAAATAATATTTTAAGCACTTAGGTGCTATTTGTTTTGTTTTTCGGACTCTGATTTAGCTGATTTTAAGACGTCATTTTTCAGGGCTCTATTTTCGTGCCCCGAAAAGTTTCATTTTTTTTTGACATTTTAAGTTTTGTGAAGTCAAAAAACAACATATGAAGCACTTAAGACCAATTTGTTTTGTCTTTCGGAATTTGATTTTGCTGACTTTTAGACTTCATTCTTCAGAGCTCGATTTTCGTGCCCCGAAAAGTTTCATTTCTTTTGAAATCTGAAGTCAAAAAATAATATATGGAGCACTTAGGACCAATTTGTTTTGTTTTTCGTACTTTGATTTTGCTGAATTTTAGACTTCATTTTTCAAGGCTCGATTTTCGTGCCCCGAAAAGTTTCATTTTTTTTTAAATTTCAAGTTTTGGGAAGTCAAAAAATAATATTTTAAGCACTTAGGTGCTATTTGTTTTGTTTTTCGGACTCTGATTTAGCTGATTTTAAGACGTCATTTTTCAGGGCTCTATTTTCGTGCCATGAAAAGTTTCATTTTTTTTGACATTTTAAGTTTTGGGAAGTCAAAAAATAATATATGAAGCACTTAAGACCAATTTGTTTTATTTTTCGGAATTTGATTTTGCTGATTTTTAGACTTCATTTTTCAGAGCTCGATTTTCATGCCCCGACAAGTTTCATTTTTTTTGAAATTTCAAGTTTTGGGAAGTCAAAAAATAATATATGGAGCAATTAGGACCAATTTATTTTTCGGACTTTGATTTTTCTTGAATTTTAGACTTCATATTTCAGGTCTCGATTTTCGTGCCCCGAAAAGTTTCGTTTTTTTTTTTGAAATTTTAAGTTTTTGGAATTCAAAAAATAATATATTAAGCATTTTGGAGACATTTGTATTGTTTTTCGGACTCTGATTTAGCTGATTTTCAGAAGTCATTTTTCCGGGCTCGATTTTCGTGTCCCGAAAAGTTTCATTTGTTTGACATTTTATGTTTTGGGAAGTCAAAAAATAATATATGAAGCACTTGGGACCAATTTGTTTTGTTTTTCGGACTTTTATTTTGCTGATTTTTAGACTTCATTTTTCAGGGCTCGATTTTCGTGCCACTAAAAGTTTCGTTTTTTTTTGACATTTTATGTTTTGGGATGTCAAAAAATAATATATTAAGCACTTAGGTGCTATTTGTTTTGTTTTTCGGACTCTGATTTAGCTGATTTTAAGACGTCATTTTTCAGGGCTCGATTTTCGTGCCCCGAAAAGTTTCATTTTTTTTGACATTTTATGTTTTGGGAAGTCAAAAAATAATATATGAAGCACTTCAAACCAATTTGTTTTGTTTTTCGGAATTTGATTTTGCTGATTTTTAGACTTCATTTTTCAGAGCTCGATTTTCGTGCCCCGAAAAGTTTCATTTTTTTTGAAATTTCAAGTTTTGGGAAGTCAAAAAATAATATATGAAGCACTTAGGACCAATCTGTTTTGTTTTTCGAACTTTGACTTTTCGGATTTTTAGGCTTGCTTTTTCAAGGCTCGATTTTCGTGCCACGAAATGTTTCATTTTTTTTAAATTTCAAGTTTTGGGAAGTAAAAAAATAATATTTTAAGCACTTAGGTGCTATTTGTTTTGTTTTTCGGACTCTGATTTTGATGATTTTAAGAAGTCATTTTTCAGGGCTCGATTTTCGTGCCCCGAAAAGTTTCATTTTTTTTTGACATTTTAAGTTTTGTGAAGTCAAAAAATAATATATGAAGCACTTAAGAACAATTTGTTTTGTTTTTCGGAATTTGATTTTGCTGATTTTTAAACTTCATTTTTCAGGGCTCGATTTTCATGCCTCGAAAAGTTTCATTTTTTTTTAGATTTTCAGTTCTGGGAAGTAGAAAAATAATATATGGAGCACTTAGGACCAGTTTGTTTTGTTTTTCGGACTTTGATTTTGCTGAATTTTAGACTTCATTTTTCAAGGCTCGATTTTCTTGCCCCGAAAAGTTTCATTTTTTTTTTTAATTTCAAGTTTTGGGAAGTCAAAAAATAATATTTTTAGCACTTAGGGGCTATTTGTTTTGTTTTTCGGGCTCTGATTTAGCTGATTTTAAGACGTCATTTTTCAGGGCTCTATTTTCGTGCCCCGAAAAGTTTCATTTTTTTTTGACATTTTAAGTTTTGTGAAGTCAAAAAATAATATATGAAGCACTTAAGACCAATTTGTTTTGTTTTTCGGAATTTGATTTTGCTGATTTTTAGACTTCATTTTTCAGAGCTCGATTTTCGTGCCCCGAAAAGTTTCATTTTTTTTGAAATTTGAAGTCAAAAAATAATATATTGAGCACTTAGGACCAATTTGTTTTGTTTTTCGGACTTTGATTTTGCTGAATTTTAGACTTCATTTTTCAAGGCTCGATTTTTCGTGCCCCGAAAAGTTTCATTTTTTTTTAAATTTCAAGTTTTGGGAAGTTAAAAAATAATATTTTAAGCACTTAGGTGCTATTTGTTTTGTTTTTCGGACTCTGATTTAGCTGATTTTAAGACGTCATTTTTCAGGGCTCTATTTTCGTGCCCTGAAAAGTTTCATTTTTTTTGACATTTTAAGTTTTGGGAAGTCAAAAAATAATATATGAAGCACTTAAGACCAATTTATTTTATTTTTCGGAATTTGATTTTGCTGATTTTTAGACTTCATTTTTCAGAGCTCGATTTTCATGCCCCGACAAGTTTCATTTTTTTTGAAATTTCATGTTTTGGGAAGTCAAAAAATAATATATGGAGCACTTAGGACCAATTTATTTTATTTTTCGGACTTTGATTTTTCTTGAATTTTAGACTTCATTTTTTAGGGCTCTATTTTCGTGCCCCGAAAAGTTTCGTTTTTTTTTTGAAATTTTAAGTTTTTGGAATTCAAAAAATAATATATTAAGCATTTTGGAGACATTTGTATTGTTTTTCGGACTCTGATTTAGCTGATTTTCAGAAGTCATTTTTCCGGGCTCGATTTTCGTGCCCCGAAAAGTTTCATTTTTTTGACATTTTATGTTTTGGGAAGTCAAAAAATAATATATGAAGCACTTGGGACCAATTTGTTTTGTTTTTCGGACTTTTATTTTGCTGAATTTTAGACTTCATTTTTCAGGGCTCGATTTTCGTGCCACTAAAAGTTTCATTTTTTTTGACATTTTATGTTTTGGGATGTCAAAAAATAATATATTAAGCACTTAGGTGCTATTTGTTTTGTTTTTCGGACTCTGATTTAGCTGATTTTAAGACGTCATTTTTCAGGGCTCGATTTTCGTGCCCCGAAAAGTTTCATTTTTTTTGACATTTTATGTTTTGGGAAGTCAAAAAATAATATATGAAGCACTTCAAACCAATTTGTTTTGTTTTTCGGAATTTGATTTTGCTGATTTTTAGACATCATTTTTCAGAGCTCGATTTTCGTGCCCCGAAAAGTTTCATTTTTTTTGAAATTTCAAGTTTTGGGAAGTCAAAAAATAATATATGAAGCACTTAGGACCAATTTGTTTTGTTTTTAGAACTTTGATTTTGCTAATTTTTAGACTTGATTTTTCAAGGCTCGATTTTCGTGCCACGAAATGTTTCATTTTTTTTAAATTTCAAGTTTTAGCTTATTTTAAGACGTCATTTTTCAGGGCTCGATTTTCGTGCCCCGAAAAGTTTCATTTTTTTTTTGATATTTTAAGTTTTGGGAAGCAAAAAAATAATATATGAAGCACTTAAGAACAATTTGTTTTGTTTTTCGGAATTTGATTTTGCTGATATTAAAACTTCATTTTTCAGGGCTCGATTTTCATGCCTCGAAAAGTTTCATTTTTTTTGAGATTTTAAGTTCTGGGAAGTCAAAAAATAATATATGGAGCACTTAGGACCAATTTGTTTTGTTTTTCGGACTTTGATTTTGCTGAATTTTAGACTTCATTTTTCAAGGCTAGATTTTCGTGCCCCGAAAAGTTTCATTTTTTTTTCAATTTCAAGTTTTGGGAAGTCAAAAAATAATATTTTAAGCACTTAGGTGCTATTTGTTTTGTTTTTCGGACTCTGATTTAGCTGATTTTAAGACGTCATTTTTCAGGGCTCTATTTTCGTGCCCCGAAAAGTTTCATTTTTTTTTGACATTTTAAGTTTTGTGACGTCAAAAAATAATATATGAAGCACTTAAGACCAATTTGTTTTGTTTTTCGGAATTTGATTTTGCTGATTTTTAGACTTCATTTTTCAGAGCTCGATTTTCGTGCCCCGAAAAGTTTCATTTTTTTTGAAATTTGAAGTCAAAAAATAATATATGGAGCACTTAGGACCAATTTGTTTTGTTTTTCGGACTTTGATTTTGCTGAATTTTAGACTTCATTTTTCAAGGCTCGATTTTCGTGCCCCGAAAAGTTTCATTTTTTTTTTTAAATTTCAAGTTTTGGGAAGTCAAAAAATAATATTTTAAGCACTTAGGTGCTATTTGTTTTGTTTTTCGGACTCTGATTTAGCTGATTTTAAGACGTCATTTTTCAGGGCTCTATTTTCGTGCCCCGAAAAGTTTAATTTTTCTGACATTTTAAGTTTTGGGAAGTCAAAAAATAATATATGAAGCACTTAAGACCAATTTGTTTTGTTTTTCGGAATTTGATTTTACTGATTTTTAGACTTCATTTTTCAGAGCTCGATTTTCATGCCCCGACAAGTTTCATTTTTTTTGAAATTTCAAGTTTTGGGAAGTCAAAAAATAATATATGAAGCACTTCAGACCAATTTGTTTTGTTTTTCTGAATTTGATTTTGCTGATTTTTAGACTTCATTTTTCAGAGCTCGATTTTCGTGCCCCGAAAAGTTTAATTTTTTTTGAAATTTCAAGTTTTGGGAAGTAAAAAAATAATATATGAAGCACTTAGGACCAATTTGTTTGTTTTACGGACTTTGATTTTGCTGATTTTTAGACTTCATTTTTCAAGGCTCGATTTTCGTGCCACGAAAAGTTTCATTTTTTTTTAAATTTCAAGTTTTGGGAAGTCAAAAAATAATATTCTAAGCATTTAGGAGACATTTGTATTGTTTTTCGGACTCTGATTTAGCTGATTTTCAGAAGTCATTTTTCCGGGCTCGATTTTCGTGCCCCGAAAAGTTTCATTTTTTTTGACATTTTATGTTTTGGGAAGTCAAAAAATAATATATGAAGCACTTGGGACCAATTTGTTTTGTTTTTCGGACTTTTATTTTGCTGATTTTTAGACTTCATTTTTCAGGGCTCGATTTTCGTGCCACTAAAAGTTTCATTTTTTTTGACATTTTATGTTTTGGGAAGTCAAAAAATAATATAGTTAGCACTTAGGTGCAATTTGTTTTGTTTTTCGGACTCTGATTTAGCTGATTTTAAGACGTCATTTTTCAGGGCTCGATTTTCGTGCCCCGAAAAGGTTCATTTTTTTTTGACATTTTAAGTTTTGTGAAGTCAAAAATTAATATATGAGCACTTAAGAACAATTTGTTTTGTTTTTCGGAATTTGATTTTGCTGATTTTTAAACTTCATTTTTCAGGGCTCGATTTTTATGCCTCGAAAAGTTTCATTTTTTTTGAGATTTTAAGTTCTGGGAAGTCAAAAAATAATATATTGAGCACTTAGGACCAATTTGTTTTGTTTTTCGGACTTTGATTTTGCTGAATTTTAGACTTCATTTTTCAAGGCTCGATTTTCGTGCCCCGAAATGTTTCATTTTTTTTTTAAATTTCAAGTTTTTGGAAATCAAAAAATAATATTTTAAGCACTTAGGTGCTATTTGTTTTGTTTTTCGGACTCTGATTTAACTGATTTTAAGACGTCATTTTTCAGGGCTCGATTTTCGTGCCCCGAAAAGTTTCATTTTTTTTGACATTTTATGTTTTGGGAAGTCAAAAAATAATATATGAAGCACTTAAGACCAATTTGTTTTGTTTTTCGGAATTTCATTTTGCTAATTTTTATACTTCATTTTTCAGAGCTCGATTTTCGTGCCCCAAAAAGTTTCATTTTTTTTTTAAATTTGAAGTCAAAAAATAATATATGGAGCACTTAGGACCAATTTGTTTTGTTTTTCGGACTTTGATTTTGCTGAATTTTAGACTTCATTTTTCAAGGCTCGATTTTCGTGCCCCTAAATGTTTCATTTTTTTTTTTAATTTCAAGTTTAGGGAAGTCAAAATATAATATTTTAAGCACTTAGGTGCTATTTGTTTTGTTTTTCGGACTCTGATTTAGCTGATTTTAAGACGTCATTTTTCAGGGCTCTATTTTCGTGCCCCGAAAAGTTTCATTTTTTTTTGACATTTTAAGTTTTGGGAAGTCAAAAAATAATATATGAAGCACTTAAGACCAATTTGTTTTGTTTTTCGGAATTTGATTTTGCTGATTTTTAGACTTCATTTTTCAGAGCTCGATTTTCATGCCCCGACAAGTTTCATTTTTTTTGAAATTTCAAGTTTTGGGAAGTCAAAAAATAATATATGAAGAACTTCAGACCAATTTGTTTTGTTTTTCGGAATTTGATTTTGCTGATTTTTAGACTTCATTTTTCAGGGCTCGATTTTCGTGCCCCGAAAAGTTTCATTTTTTTTGAAATTTCAAGTTTTGGGAAGTCAAAAAATAATATATGAAGCACTTAGGACCAATTTGTTTTGTTTTTCGGACTTTGATTTTGCTGAATTTTAGACTTCATTTTTCACGTCTCTATTTTCGTGCCCCGAACAGTTTCATTTTTTTTCAAATTTCCAAGTTTTGGGAAGTCAAAAAATAATATTTTAAGCACTTAGGTGCTATTTGTTTTGTTTTTCGAACTTTGGTTTAGGTTATTTTAAGACGTCATTTTTCAGGGCTCGATTTTCGTGCCCCGAAAAGTTTTATTTTTTTTTGACATTTTAAGTTTTGTGAAGTCAAAAGATAATATATTAAGCACTTAAGACCAATTTGTTTTGTTTTTCGGAATTTGATTTTGCTGATTTTTAGACTTCATTTTTCAGAGCTCGATTTTCGTGCCCCGAAAAGTTTCATTTTTTTTGAAATTTGAAGTCAAAAAATAATATATGGAGCACTTAGGACCAATTTGTTTTGTTTTTCGGACTTTGATTTTGCTGAATTTTAGACTTCATTTTTCAAGGCTCGATTTTCGTGCCCCGAAAAGTTTCATTTTTTTTTTTAAATTTCAAGTTTTGGGAAGTCAAAAAATAATATTTTAAGCACTTAGGTGCTATTTGTTTTCTTTTTCGGACTCTGATTTAGCTGATTTTAAGACGTCATTTTTCAGGGCTCTATTTTCGTGCCCCGAAAAGTTTCATTTTTTTTTGACATTTTAAGTTTTGTGAAGTCAAAAAATAATATATGAAGCACTTAAGACCAATTTGTTTTGTTTTTCGGAATTTGATTTTGCTGATTTTTAGACTTCATTTTTCAGAGCTCGATTTTCGTGCCCCGAAAAGTTTCATTTTTTTTGAAATTTGAAGTCAAAAAATAATATATGGAGCACTTAGGACCAATTTGTTTTATTTTTCGGCTTTTGTTTTTGCTGAATTTTAGACTTCATTTTTCAGGTCTCGATTTACGTGCCCCGAAACGTTTCATTTTTTTTTAAATTTCAAGTTTTGGGAAGTCAAAAAATAATATTTTAAGCACTTAGGTGCTATTTGTTTTGTTTTTCGGACTCTGATTTAGCTGATTTTAAGACGTCATTTTTCAGGGCTCTATTTTCGTGCCATGAAAAGTTTCATTTTTTTTGACATTTTAAGTTTTGGGAAGTCAAAAAATAATATATGAAGCACTTAAGACCAATTTGTTTTATTTTTCGGAATTTGATTTTGCTGATTTTTAGACTTCATTTTTCAGAGCTCGATTTTCATGCCCCGACAAGTTTCATTTTTTTTGAAATTTCAAGTTTTGGGAAGTCAAAAAATAATATATGGAGCAATTAGGACCAATTTATTTTATTTTTCGGACTTTGATTTTTCTTGAATTTTAGACTTCATATTTCAGGTCTCGATTTTCGTGCCCCGAAAAGTTTCGTTTTTTTTTTGAAATTTTAAGTTTTTGGAATTCAAAAAATAATATATTAAGCATTTTGGAGACATTTGTATTGTTTTTCGGACTCTGATTTAGCTGATTTTCAGAAGTCATTTTTCCGGGCTCGATTTTCGTGTCCCGAAAAGTTTCATTTGTTTGACATTTTATGTTTTGGGAAGTCAAAAAATAATATATGAAGCACTTGGGACCAATTTGTTTTGTTTTTCGGACTTTTATTTTGCTGATTTTTAGACTTCATTTTTCAGGGCTCGATTTTCGTGCCACTAAAAGTTTCGTTTTTTTTTACATTTTATGTTTTGGGATGTCAAAAAATAATATATTAAGCACTTAGGTGCTATTTGTTTTGTTTTTCGGACTCTGATTTAGCTGATTTTAAGACGTCATTTTTCAGGGCTCGATTTTCGTGCCCCGAAAAGTTTCATTTTTTTTGACATTTTATGTTTTGGGAAGTCAAAAAATAATATATGAAGCACTTCAAAGCAATTTGTTTTGTTTTTCGGAATTTGATTTTGCTGATTTTTAGACTTCATTTTTCAGGGCTCGATTTTCGTGCCCCGAAAAGTTTCATTTTTTTTGAAATTTCAAGTTTTGGGAAGTCAAAAAATAATATATGAAGCACTTAGGACCAATTTGTTTTGTTTTTAGAACTTTGATTTTGCTGATTTTTAGACTTGATTTTTCAAGGCTCGATTTTCGTGCCACGAAATGTTTAATTTTTTTTAAATTTCAAGTTTTGGGAAGTCAAAAAATAATATTTTAAGCACTTAGGTGCTATTTGTTTTGTTTTTCGGACTCTGATTTAGCTGATTTTTGTATCTCATTTTTCAGGGCTGCATTTTCCTGCCCAGAAAAGTTTCATTTTTTTTTGACATTTTAAGTTTTGTGAAGTCAAAAAATAATATATGAAGCACTTAGGACTAAGTTGTTTTGTTTTTTGGACATTGATTTTACTGATTTTTAGACTTCATTTTTCAGGGCTCGATTTTCATGCCTCGAAAAGTTTCATTTTTTTTTAGATTTTAAGTTCTGGGAAGTCAAAAAATAATATATGGAGCACTTAGGACCAATTTGTTTTGTTTTTCGGACTTTGATTTTGCTGAATTTTAGACTTCATTTTTCAAGGCTCGATTTTCTTGCCCCGAAAAGTTTCATTTTTTTTTTTAATTTCAAGTTTTGGGAAGTCAAAAAATAATATTTTAAGCACTTAGGTGCTATTTGTTTTGTTTTTCGGACTCTGATTTAGCTGATTTTAAGACGTCATTTTTCAGGGCTCTATTTTCGTGCCCCGAAAAGTTTCATTTTTTTTTGACATTTTAAGTTTTATGAAGTCAAAAAATAATATATGAAGCACTTAAGACCAATTTGTTTTGTTTTTCGGAATTTGATTTTGCTGATTTTTAGACTTCATTTTTCAGAGCTCGATTTTCGTGCCCCGAAAAGTTTCATTTTTTTTGAAATTTGAAGTCAAAAAATAATATATTGAGCACTTAGGACCAATTTGTTTTGTTTTTCGGACTTTGATTTTGCTGAATTTTAGACTTCATTTTTCAAGGCTCGATTTTTCGTGCCCCGAAAAGTTTCATTTTTTTTTAAATTTCAAGTTTTGGGAAGTTAAAAAATAATATTTTAAGCACTTAGGTGCTATTTGTTTTGTTTTTCGGACTCTGATTTAGCTGATTTTAAGACGTCATTTTTCAGGGCTCTATTTTCGTGCCCTGAAAAGTTTCATTTTTTTTGACATTTTAAGTTTTGGGAAGTCAAAAAATAATATATGAAGCACTTAAGACCAATTTGTTTTGTTTTTCGGAATTTGATTTTGCTGATTTTTAGACTTCATTTTTCAGAGCTCGATTTTCATGCCCCGACAAGTTTCATTTTTTTTGAAATTTCATGTTTTGGGAAGTCAAAAAATAATATATGGAGCACTTAGGACCAATTTATTTTATTTTTCGGACTTTGATTTTTCTTGAATTTTAGACTTCATTTTTCAGGTCTCGATTTTCGTGCCCCGAAAAGTTTCGTTTTTTTTTTGAAATTTTAAGTTTTTGGAATTCAAAAAATAATATATTAAGCATTTTGGAGACATTTGTATTGTTTTTCGGACTCTGATTTAGCTGATTTTCAGAAGTCATTTTTCCGGGCTCGATTTTCGTGCCCCGAAAAGTTTCATTTTTTTGACATTTTATGTTTTGGGAAGTCAAAAAATAATATATGAAGCACTTGGGACCAATTTGTTTTGTTTTTCGGACTTTTATTTTGCTGAATTTTAGACTTCATTTTTCAGGGCTCGATTTTCGTGCCACTAAAAGTTTCATTTTTTTTGACATTTTATGTTTTGGGATGTCAAAAAATAATATATTAAGCACTTAGGTGCTATTTGTTTTGTTTTTCGGACTCTGATTTAGCTGATTTTAAGACGTCATTTTTCAGGGCTCGATTTTCGTGCCCCGAAAAGTTTCATTTTTTTTGACATTTTATGTTTTGGGAAGTCAAAAAATAATATATGAAGCACTTCAAACCAATTTGTTTTGTTTTTCGGAATTTGATTTTGCTGATTTTTAGACATCATTTTTCAGAGCTCGATTTTCGTGCCCCGAAAAGTTTCATTTTTTTTGAAATTTCAAGTTTTGGGAAGTCAAAAAATAATATATGAAGCACTTAGGACCAATTTGTTTTGTTTTTAGAACTTTGATTTTGCTAATTTTTAGACTTGATTTTTCAAGGCTCGATTTTCGTGCCACGAAATGTTTCATTTTTTTTAAATTTCAAGTTTTAGCTTATTTTAAGACGTCATTTTTCAGGGCTCGATTTTCGTGCCCCGAAAAGTTTCATTTTTTTTTTGACATTTTAAGTTTTGTGAAGTCAAAAAATAATATATGAAGCACTTAAGAACAATTTGTTTTGTTTTTCGGAATTTGATTTTGCTGATTTTTAAACTTCATTTTTCAGGGCTCGATTTTCATGCCTCGAAAAGTTTCATTTTTTTTGAGATTTTAAGTTTTGTGAAGTCGAAAAATAATATATGAAGCACTTAAGACCAATTTGTTTTGTTTTTCGGAATTTTATTTTGCTGATTTTTAGACTTCATTTTTCAGAGCTCGATTTTCGTGCCCCGAAAAGTTTCATTTTTTTTGAAATTTGAAGTCAAAAAATAATATATGGAGCACTTAGGACCAATTTGTTTTGTTTTTCGGACTTTTATTTTGCTGAATTTTAGACTTCATTTTTCAAGGCTCGATTTTCGTGCCCCGAAAAGTTTCATTTTTTTTTTAAATTTCAAATTTTGGGAAGTCAAAAAATAATATTTTAAGCACTTAGGTGCTATTTGTTTTGTTTTTCGGACTCTGATTTAGCAGATTTTAAGACGTCATTTTTCAGGG
This sequence comes from Penstemon davidsonii, assembly GCA_034814905.1. NCBI lineage: Eukaryota > Viridiplantae > Streptophyta > Magnoliopsida > Lamiales > Plantaginaceae > Penstemon > Penstemon davidsonii. The sequence goes on from JAYDYQ010001052.1 coordinate 41,357, forward strand.
CTCTATTTTCGTACCCCGAAAAGTTTCATTTTTTTTGACATTTTAAGTTTTGGGAAGTCAAAAAATAATATATGAAGCACTTAAGACCAATTTGTTTTGTTTTTCGGAATTTGATTTTGCTGATTTTTAGACTTCATTTTTCAGAGCTCGATTTTCATGCCCCGACAAGTTTCATTTTTTTTGAAATTTCAAGTTTTGGGAAGTCAAAAAATAATATATGAAGCACTTCAGACCAATTTGTTTTGTTTTTCGGAATTTGATTTTGCTGATTTTTAGACTTCATTTTTCAGAGCTCGATTTTCGTGCCCCGAAAAGTTTAATTTTTTTTGAAATTTCAAGTTTTGGGAAGTAAAAAAATAATATATGAAGCACTTAGGACCAATTTGTTTGTGTTACGGACTTTGATTTTGCTGATTTTTAGACTTCATTTTTCAAGGCTCGATTTTCGTGCCACGAAAAGTTTGATTTTTGTTTAAATTTCAAGTTTTGGGAAGTCAAAAAATAATATTCTAAGCATTTAGGAGACATTTGTATTGTTTTTCGGACTCTGATTTAGCTGATTTTCAGAAGTCATTTTTCCGGGCTCGATTTTCGTGCCCCGAAAAGTTTCATTTTTTTTGACATTTTATGTTTTGGGAAGTCAAAAAATAAAATATGAAGCACTTGGGACCAATTTGTTTTGTTTTTCGGACTTTTATTTTGCTGATTTTTAGACTTCATTTTTCAGGGCTCGATTTTCGTGCCACTAAAAGTTTCATTTTTTTTGACATTTTATGTTTTGGGAAGTCAAAAAATAATATATTTAGCACTTAGGTGCTATTTGTTTTGTTTTTCGGACTCTGATTTAGCTGATTTTAAGACGTCATTTTTCAGGGCTCGATTTTCGTGCCCCAAAAAGTTTCATTTTTTTTGACATTTTATGTTTTGGGAAGTCAAAAAATAATATATGAAGCACTTCAGACCAATTTGTTTTGTTTTTCGGAATTTGATTTTGCTGATTTTTAGACTTCATTTTTCAGAGCTCGATTTTCGTGCCCCGAAAAGTTTCATTTTTTTTGAAATTTCAAGTTTTGGGAAGTCAAAAAATAATATATGAAGCACATAGGACCAATTTGTTTTGTTTTTAGGACTTTGATTTTGCTGATTTTTAGACTTCATTTTTCAAGGCTCGATTTTTGTGCCACGAAATGTTTCATTTTTTTTTAAATTTCAAGTTTTGTGAAGTCAAAAAATAATATTTTAAGCACTTAGGTGCTATTTGTTTTGTTTTTCGGACTCTGATTTATCTGATTTTAAGACGTCATTTTTCAGGGCTCGATTTTCGTGCCCCGAAAAGTTTCATTTTTTTTTTGACATTTTAAGTTTTGTGAAGTCAAAAAATAATATATGAAGCACTTAAGAACAATTTGTTTTGTTTTTCGGAATTTGATTTTGCTGATTTTTAAACTTCATTTTTCAGGGCTCGATTTTCATGCCTCGAAAAGTTTCATTTTTTTTGAGATTTTAAGTTCTGGGAAGTCAAAAAATAATATATGGAGCACTTAGGACCAATTTGTTTTGTTTTTCGGACTTTGATTTTGCTTAATTTTAGACTTCATTTTTCAAGGCTCGATTTTCGTGCCCCGAAAAGTTTCATTTTTTTTTAAATTTCAAGTTTTGGGAAGTCAAAAAATAATATTTTAAGCACTTAGGTGCTATTTGTTTTGTTTTTCGGACTCTGATTTAGCTGATTTTAAGACGTCATTTTTCAGGGCTCTATTTTCGTGCCCCGAAAAGTTTCATTTTTTTTTGACATTTTAAGTTTTGTGAAGTCAAAAAATAATATATGAAGCACTTAAGACCAATTTGTTTTGTTTTTCGGAATTTGATTTTGCTGATTTTTAGACTTCATTTTTCAGAGCTCGATTTTCGTGCCCCGAAAAGTTTCATTTTTTTTGAAATTTGAAGTCAAAAAATAATATATGGAGCACTTAGGACCAATTTGTTTTGTTTTTCGGACTTTGATTTTGCTGAATTTTAGACTTCATTTTTCAAGGCTCGATTTTCGTGCCCCGAAAAGTTTCATTTTTTTTTTTAAATTTCAAGTTTTGGGAAGTCAAAAAATAATATTTTAAGCACTTAGGTAGTATTTGTCTTGTATTTCGGGTTCTGATTTAGCTGATTTAAAGGCGGCTTTTTTCAGGGCTCTATTTTCGTGCCCCGAAAAGTTTCATTTTTTTTGACATTTTAAGTTTTGGGAAGTCAAAAAATAATATATGAAGCACTTAAGACCAATTTGTTTTGTTTTTCGGAATTTGATTTTGCTGATTTTTAGACGTCATTTTTCAGCGGTCGATTTTCATGCCCCGACAAGTTTCATTTTTTTTGAAATTTCAAGTTTTGGGAAGTCAAAAAATAATATATGAAGCACTTCAGACCAATTTGTTTTGTTTTTCTGAATTTGATTTTGCTGATTTTTAGACTTCATTTTTCAGAGCTCGATTTTCGTGCCCCGAAAAGTTTAATTTTTTTTGAAATTTCAAGTTTTGGGAAGTCAAAAAATAATATATGAAGCACTTAGGACCAATTTGTTTTGTTTTTCGGACTTTGATTTTGCTGATTTTTAGACTTCATTTTTCATGGCTCGATTTTCGTGCCACGAAAAGTTTCATTTTTTTTTAAATTTCAAGTTTTGGGAAGTCAAAAAATAATATTTTAAGCACTTAGGTGCTATTTGTTTTGTTTTTCGGACTTTGATTTAGCTGATTTTAAGACGTCATTTTTCAGGGCTCGATTTTCGTGCCCCGAAAAGGTTCATTTTTTTTTGACATTTTAAGTTTTGTGAAGTCAAAAAATAATATATGAGCACTTAAGAACAATTTGTTTTGTTTTTCGGAATTTGATTTTGCTGATTTTTAAACTTCATTTTTCAGGGCTCGATTTTTATGCCTCGAAAAGTTTCATTTTTTTTGAGTTTTTCAGTTCTGGGAAGTCACAAAATAATGTATTGAGCACTTAGGACCAATTTGTTTTGTTTTTCGGACATTGATTTTGCTGAATTTTAGACTTCATTTTTCAAGGCTCGATTTTCGTGCCCCGAAATGTTTCATTTTTTTTTTAAATTTCAAGTTTTGGGAAGTCAAAAAATAATATTTTAAGCACTTAGGTGCTATTTGTTTTGTTTTTCGGACTCTGATTTAACTGATTTTAAGACGTCATTTTTCAGGGCTCGTTTTTCTTGTCTCGAAAATTTTTATTTTTTTGGACTTTTGTTGTTTTGGGAAGTCAAAAAATAATATATGAAGCACTTAAGACCAATTTGTTTTTGCTAATTTTTATACTTCATTTTTCAGAGCTCGATTTTCGTGCCCCAAAAAGTTTCATTTTTTTTTTTAAATTTGAAGTCAAAAAATAATATATGGAGCACTTAGGACCAATTTGTTTTGTTTTTCGGACTTTGATTTTGCTGAATTTTAGACTTCATTTTTCAAGGCTCGATTTTCGTGCCCCGAAAAGTTTCATTTTTTTTTTTAATTTCAAGTTTTGGGAAGTCAAAATATAATATTTTAAGCGCTTAGGTGCTATTTGTTTTGTTTTTCGGACTCTGATTTAGCTGATTCTAAGACGTCATTTTTCAGGGCTCTATTTTCGTGCCCCGAAAAGTTTCATTTTTTTTGACATTTTAAGTTTTGGGAAGTCAAAAAATAATATATGAAGCACTTAAGACCAATTTGTTTTGTTTTTCGGAATTTGATTTTGCTGATTTTTAGACTTCATTTTTCAGAGCTCGATTTTCATGCCCCGACAAGTTTCATTTTTTTTTGAAATTTCAAGTTTTGGGAAGTCAAAAAATAATATATGAAGCACTTCAGACCAATTTGTTTTGTTTTTCGGAATTTGATTTTGCTGATTTTTAGAATTCATTTTTCAGAGCTCGATTTTCGTGCCCCGAAAAGTTTCATTTTTTTTGAAATTTCAAGTTTTGGGAAGTCAAAAAATAATATATGAAGCACTTAGGACCAATTTGTTTTGTTTTTCGGACTTTGATTTTGCTGAATTTTAGACTTCATTTTTCAAGGCTCGATTTTCGTGCCCCGAAAAGTTTCATTTTTTTTTAAATTTCAAGTTTTGGGAAGTCAAAAAATAATATTTTAAGCACTTAGGTGCTATTTGTTTTGTTTTTCGGACTCTGATTTAGCTGATTTTAAGACGTCATTTTTCAGGGCTCTATTTTCGTGCCCCGAAAAGTTTCATTTTTTTTTGACATTTTAAGTTTTGTGAAGTCAAAAAATAATATATGAAGCACTTAAGACCAATTTGTTTTGTTTTTCGGAATTTGATTTTGCTGATTTTTAGACTTCATTTTTCAGAGCTCGATTTTCGTGCCCCGAAAAGTTTCATTTTTTTTGAAATTTGAAGTCAAAAAATAATATATGGAGCACTTAGGAACAATTTGTTTTGTTTTTCGGACTTTGATTTTGCTGAATTTTAGACTTCATTTTTCAAGGCTCGATTTTCGTGCCCCGAAAAGTTTCATTTTTTTTTTTAAATTTCAAGTTTTGGGAAGTCAAAAAATAATATTTTAAGCGCTTAGGTGCTATTTGTTTTGTTTTTCGGACTCTGATTTAGCTGATTTTAAGACGTCATTTTACAGGGCTCTATTTTCGTGCCCCGAAAAGTTTCATTTTTTTTGACATTTTAAGTTTTGGGAAGTCAAAAAATAATATATGAAGCACTTAAGACCAATTTGTTTTGTTTTTCGGAATTTGATTATGCTGATTTTTAGACTTCATTTTTCAGAGCTCGATTTTCATGCCCCGACAAGTTTCATTTTTTTTGAAATTTCAAGTTTTGGGAAGTCAAAAAATAATATATGAAGCACTTAAGACCAATTTGTTTTGTTTTTCGGAATTTGATTTTGCTGATTTTTAGACTTCATTTTTCAGAGCTCGATTTTCGTGCCCCGAAAAGTTTCATTTTTTTTGACATTTTAAGTTTTGGGAAGTCAAAAAATAATATCTGAAGCACTTAGAACCAATTTGTGTTGTTTTTCGGACTGTGATTTTGCTGAATTTTATCCTTCATTTTTCAAGGCTCGATTTTCGTGCCCCGAAAAGTTTCATTTTTTTTTAAATTTCAAGTTATGGGAAGTCAAAAAATAATATTTTAAGGCATTAGGTGCTATTTGTTTTGTTTTTCGGACTCTGATTTAGCTGAATTTAAGACGTCATTTTTCAGGCCTCTATTTCCGTGCTCCGAACAGGTTCATTTTTTTTTTGACATTTTAAGTTTTGTGAAGTCAAAAAATAATATATGAGCACTTAAGAACAATTTGTTTTGTTTTTCGGAATTTGATTTTGCTGATTTTTAAACTTCATTTTTCAGGGCTCGATTTTCATGCCTCGAAAAGTTTCATTTTTTTTGAGATTTTAAGTTCTGGGAAGTCAAAAAATAATATATTGAGTACTTAGGACCAATTTGTTTTGTTTTTCGGACTTTGATTTTGCTGAATTTTAGACTTCATTTTTCAAGGCTCGATTTTCGTGCCCCGAAATGTTTCATTTTTTTTTTAAATTTCAAGTTTTTGGGAGTTAAAAAAAAAAATTTTAAGCACTTAGGCGCTATTTGCTTTTGTTTTTCGGACTCTGATTTAGCTGATTTTAAGACGTCATTTTTCAGGGCTCTATTTTCGTGCCCCGAAAAGTTTCATTTTTTTTGACATTTTATGTTTTGGGAAGTCAAAAAATAATATATGAAGCACTTAAGACCAATTTGTTTTGTTTTTCGGAATTTGATTTTGCTGATTTTTAGACTTCATTTTTCAGAGCTCGATTTTCATGCCCCGACAAGTTTCATTTTTTTTGAAATTTCAAGTTTTGGGAAGTCAAAAAATAATATATGAAGCACTTCAGACCAATTTGTTTTGTTTTTCGGAATTTGATTTTGCTGATTTTTAGACTTCATTTTTCAGAGCTCGATTTTCGTGCCCCGAAAAGTTTCATTTTTTTTGAAATTTCAAGTTTTGGGAAGTCAAAAAATAATATATGAAGCACTTAGGACCAATTTGTTTTGTTTTTCGGACTTTGATTTTGCTGAATTTTAGACTTCATTTTTCAAGGCTCGATTTTCGTGCCCCGAAAAGTTTCATTTTTTTTTTAAATTTCAAGTTTTGGGAAGTCAAATAATAATATTTTAAGCACTTAGGTGCTCTTTGGTTTGTTTTTCGGGCTCTGATTTCGCCGATTTTAAGACGTCATTTTTCAGGGCTCTATTTTCGTGCCCCGAAAAGTTTCATTTTTTTTTGACATTTTAAGTTTTGTGAAGTCAAAAAATAATATATGAAGCACTTAAGACCAATTTGTTTTGTTTTTCGGAATTTGATTTTGCTGATTTTTAGACTTCATTTTTCAGAGCTCGATTTTCGTGCCCCGAAATGTTTCATTTTTTTTTGAAATTTGAAGTCAAAAAATAATATATGGAGCACTTAGGACCAATCTGTTTTGTTTTTCGGACTTTGATTTTGCTGAATTTTAGACTTCATTTTTCAAGGCTCGATTTTCGTGCCCCGAAAAGTTTCATTTTTTTTTAAATTTCAAGTTTTGGGAAGTCAAAAAATAATATTTTAAGCACTTAGGTGCTATTTGTTTTGTTTTTCGGACTCTGATTTAGCTGATTTTAAGACGTCATTTTTCAGGGCTCTATTTTCGTGCCATGAAAAGTTTCATTTTTTTTGACATTTTAAGTTTTGGGAAGTCAAAAAATAATATATGAAGCACTTAAGACCAATTTGTTTTATTTTTCGGAATTTGATTTTGCTGATTTTTAGACTTCATTTTTCAGAGCTCGATTTTCATGCCCCGACAAGTTTCATTTTTTTTGAAATTTCAAGTTTTGGGAAGTCAAAAAATAATATATGGAGCAATTAGGACCAATTTATTTTATTTTTCGGACTTTGATTTTTCTTGAATTTTAGACTTCATATTTCAGGTCTCGATTTTCGTGCCCCGAAAAGTTTCGTTTTTTTTTTGAAATTTTAAGTTTTTGGAATTCAAAAAATAATATATTAAGCATTTTGGAGACATTTGTATTGTTTTTCGGACTCTGATTTAGCTGATTTTAAGACGTCATTTTTCAGGGCTCTATTTTCGTGTCCCGAAAAGTTTCATTTTTTTTTGACATTTTATGTTTTAGGAAGTCAAAAAATAGTATATGAAGCACTTGGGACCAATTTGTTTTGTTTTTCGGACTTTAATTTTGCTAATTTTTAGACTTCATTTTTCGGAGCTCGATTTTCATGCCCCGACAAGTTTCATTTTTTTTGAAATTTTAAGTTTTGGGATGTCAAAAAATAATATATTAAGCACTTAGGTGCTATTTGTTTTGTTTTTCGGACTCTGATTTAGCTGATTTTAAGACGTCATTTTTCAGGGCTCGATTTTCGTGCCCCGAAAAGTTTCATTTTTTTTGACATTTTATGTTTTGGGAAGTCAAAAAATAATATATGAAGCACTTCAGACCAATTTGTTTTGTTTTTCGGAATTTGATTTTGCTGATTTTTAGACTTCATTTTTCAGAGCTCGATTTTCGTGCCCCGAAAAGTTTCATTTTTTTTTAAATTTCAAGTTTTGGGAAGTCAAAAAATAATATTTTAAGCACTTAGGTGCTATTTGTTTTGTTTTTCGGACTCTGATTTAGCTGATTTTAAGACGTCATTTTTCAGGGCTCTATTTTCGTGCCCCGAAAAGTTTCATTTTTTTTTGACATTTTAAGTTTTGTGAAGTCAAAAAATAATATATGAAGCACTTAGGACCAATTTGTTTTGTTTTTAGAACTTTGATTTTGCTGATTTTTAGACTTCATTTTTCAAGGCTCGATTTTCGTGCCACGAAATGTTTCATTTTTTTTAAATTTCAAGTTTTGGGAAGTCAAAAAATAATATTTTAAGCACTTAGGTGCTATTTGTTTTGTTTTTCGGACTCTGATTTAGCTGATTTTAAGAAGTCATTTTTCAGGGCTCGATTTTCGTGCCCCGAAAAGTTTCATTTTTTTTTGACATTTTAAGTTTTGTGAAGTCAAAAAATAATATATGAAGCACTTAAGAACAATTTGTTTTGTTTTTCGGAATTTGATTTTGCTGATTTTTAAACTTCATTTTTCACGGCTCGATTTTCATGCCTCGAAAAGTTTCATTTTTTTTTAGATTTTAAGTTCTGGGAAGTCAAAAAATAATATATGGAGCACTTAGGACCAATTTGTTTTGTTTTTCGGACTTTGATTTTGCTGAATTTTAGACTTCATTTTTCAAGGCTCGATTTTCGTGCCCCGAAAAGTTTCATTTTTTTTTTTAATTTCAAGTTTTGGGAAGTCAAAAAATAATATTTTAAGCACTTAGGTGCTATTTGTTTTGTTTTTCGGAGTCTGATTTAGCTGTTTTTAAGACGTTATTTTTCAGGGCTCTATTTTCGTGCCCCGAAAAGTTTCATTTTTTTTTGACATTTTAAGTTTTGTGAAGTCAAAAAATAATATATGAAGCACTTAAGACCAATTTGTTTTGTTTTTCGGAATTTGATTTTGCTGATTTTTAGACTTCATTTTTCAGAGCTCGATTTTCGTGCCCCGAAAAGTTTCATTTTTTTTGAAATTTGAAGTCAAAAAATAATATATTGAGCACTTAGGACCAATTTGTTTTGTTTTTCGGACTTTGATTTTGCTGAATTTTAGACTTCATTTTTCAAGGCTCGATTTTTCGTGCCCCGAAAAGTTTCATTTTTTTTTAAATTTCAAGTTTTGGGAAGTCAAAAAATAATATTTTAAGCACTTAGGTGCTATTTGTTTTGTTTTTCGGACTCTGATTTAGCTGATTTTAAGACGTCATTTTTCAGGGCTCTATTTTCGTGCCCTGAAAAGTTTCATTTTTTTTGACATTTTAAGTTTTGGGAAGTCAAAAAATAATATATGAAGCACTTAAGACCAATTTATTTTATTTTTCGGAATTTGATTTTGCTGATTTTTAGACTTCATTTTTCAGGGCTCGATTTTCATGCCCCGACAAGTTTCATTTTTTTTGAAATTTCATGTTTTGGGAAGTCAAAAAATAATATATGAAGCACTTCAGACCAATTTGTTTTGTTTTTCGGAATTTGATTTTGCTGATTTTTAGAATTCATTTTTCAGAGCTCGATTTTCGTGCCCCGAAAAGTTTCATTTTTTTTGAAATTTCAAGTTTTGGGAAGTCAAAAAATAATATTTTAAGCACTTAGGACCAATTTGTTTTGTTTTTCGGACTTTGATTTTGCTGATTTTTAGACTTCATTTTTCAAGGCTCGATTTTCGTGCCCCGAAAAGTTTCATTTTTTTTTAAATTTCAAGTTTTGGGAAGTCAAAAAATAATATTTTAAGCACTTAGGTGCTATTTGTTTTGTTTTTCGGACTCTGATTTAGCTGATTTTAAGACGTCATTTTTCAGGGCTCTATTTTCGTGCCCCGAAAAGTTTCATTTTTTTTGACATTTTAAGTTTTGGGAAGTCAAAAAATAATATATGAAGCACTTAAGACCAATTTGTTTTGTTTTTCGGAATTTGATTTTGCTGATTTTTAGACTTCATTTTTCAGAGCTCGATTTTCATGCCCCGACAAGTTTCATTTTTTTTGACATTTTAAGTTTTGTGAAGTCAAAAAATAATATATGAAGCACTTAAGACCAATTTGTTTTGTTTTTCGGAATTTGATTTTGCTGATTTTTAGACTTCATTTTTCAGAGCTCGATTTTCGTGCCCCGAAAAGTTTCATTTTTTTTTAAATTTGAAGTCAAAAAATAATATATGGAGCACTTAGGACCAATTTGTTTTGTTTTTCGGACTTTGATTTTGCTGAATTTTAGACTTCATTTTTCAAGGCTCGATTTTCGTGCCCCGAAAAGTTTCATTTTTTTTTTAAATTTCAAGTTTTGGGAAGTCCAAAAATAATATTTTAAGCACTTAGGTGCTATTTGTTTTGTTTTTCGGACTCTGATTTAGCTGATTTTAAGACGTCATTTTTCAGGGCTCTATTTTCGTGCCCCGAAAAGTTTCATTTTTTTTGACATTTTAAGTTTTGGGAAGTCAAAAAATAATATATGAAGCACTTAAGACCAATTTGTTTTGTTTTTCGGAATTTGATTTTGCTGATTTTTAGACTTCATTTTTCAGAGCTCGATTTTCATGCCCCGACAAGTTTCATTTTTTTTGAAATTTCAAGTTTTGGGAAGTCAAAAAATAATATATGGAGCACTTAGGACCAATTTGTTTTGTTTTTCGGACTTTGATTTTGCTGAATTTTAGACTTCATTTTTCAAGGCTCGACTTTCGTGCCCCGAAAAGTTTCATTTTTTTTTTGAAATTTTAATTTTTGGGATTCCAAAAAATAATATTTTAAGCGCTTAGGTGCTATTTGTTTTGTTTTTCGGACTCTGATTTAGCTGATTTTAAGACGTCGTTTTTTAGGGCTGGATTTTCGTGCCCCGAAAAGTTTCATTTTTTTTGACATTTTAAGTTTTGGGGAGTCAAAAAATAATATATGAAGCACTTAGGTGCGAGTTTTTTTGTTTTTCGGACTCTGATTTAGCTGATTTTTAGACTTCATTTTTCAGGGCTCTATTTTCGTGCCCCGAAAAGTTTCATTTTTTTTAAATTTCAAGTTTTGGGAAGTCAAAAAATAATATATGAAGCACTTAAGACCAATTTGTTTTGTTTTTCGGAATTTGATTTTGCTAATTTTTAGACTTCATTTTTCAGAGCTCGATTTTCGTGCCCCGAAATGTTTCATTTTTTTTTGAAATTTCAAGTTTTGGGAAGTCAAAAAATAATATTTTAAGCACTTAGGACCAATTTGTTTTGTTTTTCGGACTCTGATTTAACTGATTTTAAGACGTCATTTTTCAAGGCTCGATTTTCGTGCCCCGAAAAGTTTCATTTTTTTTTAAATTTCAAGTTTTGGGAAGTCAAAAAATAATATTTTAAGCATTTAGGTGCTATTTGTTTTGTTTTTCGGACTCTGATTTAGCTGATTTTAAGACGTCATTTTTCAGTGCTCTATTTTCGTGCCCCGAAAAGGTTCATTTTTTTTTTGACATTTTAAGTTTTGTGAAGTCAAAAAATAATATATGAGCACTTAAGAACAATTTGTTTTGTTTTTCGGAATTTGATTTTGCTGATTTTTAAACTTCATTTTTCAGGGATTGATTTTCATGCCTCGAAAAGTTTCATTTTTTTTGAGATTTTAAGTTCTGGGAAGTCAAAAAATAATATATTGAGTACTTAGGACCAATTTGTTTTGTTTTTCGGACTTTGATTTTGCTGAATTTTAGACTTCATTTTTCAAGGCTCGATTTTCGTGCCCCGAAATGTTTCATTTTTTTTTTAAATTTCAAGTTTTGGGAAGTCAAAAAATAATATTTTAAGCACTTAGGTGCTATTTGTTTTGTTTTTCGGACTCTGATTTAACTGATTTTAAGACGTCATTTTTCAGGGCCCGATTTTCGTGCCCCGAAAAGTTTCATTTTTTTTGACATTTTATGTTTTGGGAAGTCAAAAAATAATATATGAAGCACTTAAGACCAATTTGTTTTGTTTTTTGGAATTTGATTTTGCTAATTTTTAGACTTCATTTTTCAGAGCTCGATTTTCGTGCCCCGAAAAGTTTCATTTTTTTTTTAAATTTGAAGTCAAAAAATAATATATGGAGCACTTATGACCAATTTGTTTTGTTTTTCGGACTTTGATTTTGCTGAATTTTAGACTTCATTTTTCAAGGCTCGATTTTCGTGCCCCGAAAAGTTTCATTTTTTTTTTAATTTCTAGTTTTGGGTAGTCAAAATATAATATTTTAAGCACTTAGGTGCTATTTGTTTTGTTTTTCGGACTCTGATTTAGCTGATTCTAAGACGTCATTTTTCAGGGCTCTATTTTCGTTCCCCGAAAAGTTTCATTTTTTTTGACATTTTAAGTTTTGGGAAGTCAAAAAATAATATATGAAGCACTTAAGACCAATTTGTTTTGTTTTTCGGAATTTGATTTTGCTGATTTTTAGACTTCATTTTTCAGAGCTCGATTTTCATGCCCCGACAAGTTTCATTTTTTTTGAAATTTCAAGTTTTGGGAAGTCAAAAAATAATATATGGAGCACTTAGGACCAATTTATTTTATTTTTCGGACTTTGATTTTGCTGAATTTTAGACTTCATTTTTCAGGTCTCGATTTTCGTGCCCCGAAAAGTTTCGTTTTTTTTTTGAAATTTTAAGTTTTTGGAATTCAAAAAATAATATATTAAGCATTTAGGAGACATTTGTATTGTTTTTCGGACTCTGATTTAGCTGATTTTCAGAAGTCATTTTTCCGGGCTCGATTTTCGTGCCCCGAAAAGTTTCATTTTTTTGACATTTTATGTTTTGGGAAGTCAAAAAATAATATATTAAGCACTTAGGTGCTATTTGTTTTGTTTTTCGGACTCTGATTTAGCTGATTTTAAGAAGTCATTTTTCAGGGCTCGATTTTCGTGCCCCGAAAAGTTTCATTTTTTTTGACATTTTATGTTTTGGGAAGTCAAAAAATAATATATGAAGCACTTAAGAACAATTTGTTTTGTTTTTCGGAATTTGATTTTGCTGATTTTTAAACTTCATTTTTCAGGGCTCGATTTTCATGCCTCGAAAAGTTTCATTTTTTTTGAGATTTTAAGTTCTGGGAAGTCAAAAAATAATATATGGAGCACTTAGGACCAATTTGTTTTGTTTTTCGGACTTTGATTTTGCTGAATTTTAGACTTCATTTTTCAAGGCTCGATTTTCGTGCCCCGAAAAGTTTCATTTTTTTTTTAAATTTCATGTTTTGGGAAGTCAAAAAATAATATTTTAAGCACTTAGGTGCTATTTGTTTTGTTTTTCGGACTCTGATTTAGCTGATTTTAAGACGTCATTTTTCAGGGCTATATTTTCGTGCCCCGAAAAGTTTCATTTTTTTTTGACATTTTAAGTTTTGTGAAGTCAAAAAATAATATATGAAGCACTTAAGACCAATTTGTTTTGTTTTTCGGAATTTGATTTTGCTGATTTTTAGACTTCATTTTTCAGAGCTCGATTTTCGTGCCCCGAAAAGTTTCATTTTTTTTGAAATTTGAAGTCAAAAAATAATATATGGAGCACTTAGGACCAATTTGTTTTGTTTTTCGGACTTTGATTTTGCTGAATTTTAGACGTCATTTTTCAGGGCTCGATTTTCGTGCCCCGAAAAGTTTCATTTTTTTTTTTAATTTCAAGTTTTGGGAAGTCAAAATATAATATTTTAAGCACTTAGGTGCTATTTGTTTTGTTTTTCGGACTCTGATTTAGCTGATTTTAAGACGTCATTTTTCAGGGCTCTATTTTCGTGCCCCGAAAAGTTTCATTTTTTTTGACATTTTAAGTTTTGGGAAGTCAAAAAATAATATATGAAGCACTTAAGACCAATTTGTTTTGTTTTCCGGAATTTGATTTTGCTGATTTTTAGACTTCATTTTTCAGAGCTCGATTTTCATGCCCCGACAAGTTTCATTTTTTTTGAAATTTCAAGTTTTGGGAAGTTAAAAAATAATATATGGAGCACTTAGGACCAATTTATTTTATTTTTCGGACTTTGATTTTGCTGAATTTTAGACTTCATTTTTCAGGTCTCGATTTTCGTGCCCCGAAAAGTTTCGTTTTTTTTTTGAAATTTTAAGTTTTTGGAATTCAAAAAATAATATATTAAGCATTTAGGAGACATTTGTATTGTTTTTCGGACTCTGATTTAGCTGATTTTCAGAAGTCATTTTTCCGGGCTCGACTTTCGTGCCCCGAAAAGTTTTATTTTTTTTGACATTTTATGTTTTGGGAATTCAAAAAATAATATATTAAGCACTTAGGTGCTATTTGTTTTGTTTTTCGGACTCTGATTTAGCTGATTTTAAGACGTCATTTTTCAGGGCTCGATTTTCGTGCCCCGAAAAGTTTCATTTTTTTTTGACATTTTATGTTTTGGGAAGTCAAAAAATAATATATGAAGCACTTAAGAACAATTTGTTTTGTTTTTCGGAATTTGATTTTGCTGATTTTTAAACTTCATTTTTCAGGGCTCGATTTTCATGCCTCGAAAAGTTTCATTTTTTTTGAGATTTTAAGTTCTGGGAAGTCAAAAAATAATATATGGAGCACTTAGGACCAATTTGTTTTGTTTTTCGGACTTTGATTTTGCTGATTTTTAGACGTCATTTTTCAAGGCTCGATTTTCGTGCCCCGAAAAGTTTCATTTTTTTTTTAAATTTCATGTTTTGGGAAGTCAAAAAATAATATTTTAAGCACTTAGGTGCTATTTGTTTTGTTTTTCGGACTCTGATTTAGCTGATTTTAAGACGTCATTTTTCAGGGCTCTATTTTCGTGCCCCGAAAAGTTTCATTTTTTTTTGACATTTTAAGTTTTGTGAAGTCAAAAAATAATATATGAAGCACTTAAGACCAATTTGTTTTGTTTTTCGGAATTTGATTTTGCTGATTTTTAGACTTCATTTTTCAGAGCTCGATTTTCGTGCCCCGAAAAGTTTCATTTTTTTTGAAATTTGAAGTCAAAAAATAATATATGGAGCACTTAGGACCAATTTGTTTTGTTTTTCGGACTTTGATTTTGCTGAATTTTAGACGTCATTTTTCAGGGCTCGATTTTCGTGCCCCGAAAAGTTCCTTTTTTTTGACATTTTAAGTTTTCGGAAGTAAAAAAATAATATATGAAGCACTTAGGATCAATTTGTTTTGTTTTTCGGAATTTGATTTTGCTGATTTTTAAACTTCATTTTTCAGGGCTCGATTTTCATGCCTCGAAAAGTTTCATTTTTTTTGAGATTTTAAGTTCTGGGAAGTCAAAAAATAATATATGAAGCACTTAGGACCAATTTGTTTTGTTTTTCGAACTTTGATTTTGCTGATTTTTAGACTTCATTTTTCAGAGCTCGATTTTCGTGCCCCGAAAAGTATCTTTTTTTTTTTTGAAATTTCAAGTTTTGGGAAGTCAAAAAATAATATATTAAGCACTTAGGAGACATTTGTATTGTTTTTCGGACTATGATTTTGCTGATTTTTAGATGTCATTTTTCATGGCTCTACTTTTGTGCCCCGAAACGTTTCATTTTTTTGACATTTTATGTTTTGGGAAGTCAAAAAATAATATATTAAGAACTTAGGAGCCATTTGTTTTGTTTTTCGGACTTTGATTTTACTGATTTTAAGACGTCATTTTTCAGGGATTGATTTCCGTGCCTCGAAAAGTTTCATTTTTTTTGACATTTTAAGTATAGGGAAGTCAAAAATTAATATATTAAGCACGTAGGAGCCATTTGTTTTGTTTTTCGGACTCTGATTTTGCTGATTTTAAGACGTCATTTTTCAGGGATCGATTTCCGTGCCCCGAAAAGTTTCATTTTTTTGACATATTATGTTTTAGGAAGTCAAAAAATAATATATTAAGCACTTAGGTGCAATTTGTTTTGTTTTTCGGACTCTGATTTAGCTGATTTTAAGACGTCATTTTTCAGGTCTCGATTTTCGTGCCCCGAAAAGTTTCATTTTTTTTTACATTTTATGTTTTGGGAAGTCAAAAAATAATATATGAAGCACTTCAGACCAATTTGTTTTGTTTTTCGGAATTTTATTTTGCTGATTTTTAGACTTCATTTTTCAGAGCTCGATTTTCGTGCCCCGAAAAGTTTCATTTTTTTTGAAATTTCAAGTTTTGGGAAGTCAAAAAATAATATATGAAGCACTTAGGTGCTATTTGTTTTGTTTTTCGGACTCTGATTTAGCTGATTTTAAGACGTCATTTTTCAGGGCTCGATTTTCGTGCCCCGAAAAGTTTCATTTTTTTTGAAATGTTATGTTTTGGGAAGTCAAAAAATAATATATGAAGCACTTAAGACCAATTTGTTTTGTTTTTCGGAATTTGATTTTGCTGATTTTTAGACTTCATTTTTCAAAGCTCGATTTTCGTGCCCCGAAAAGTTTCATTTTTTTTGAAATTTCAAGTTTTGGGAAGTCAAAAAATAATATATGGAGCACTTAGGACCAATTTGTTTTGTTTTTCGGACTTTTATTTTGCTGAATTTTAGACTTCCTTTTTCAAGGCTCGATTTTCGTGCCCCGAAAAGTTTCATTTTTTTTTAAATTTCAAATTTTGGGAAGTCAAAAAATAATATTTTAAGCACTTAGGTGCTATTTGTTTTGTTTTTCGGACTCTGATTTAGCTGACTTTAAGACGTCATTTTTCAGGGCTCTATTTTCGTGCCCTGAAAAGTTTCATTTTTTTTGACATTTTAAGTTTTGGGAAGTCAAAAAATAATATATGAAGGAAGCACTTAAGACCAATTTGTTTTGTTTTTCGGAATTTGATTTTGCTGATTTTTAAACTTAATTTTTCAGAGCTCGATTTTCGTGCCCCGAAAAGTTTCATTTTTTTAGAAATTTCAAGTTTTGGGAAGTCAAAAAATAATATATGGAGCACTTAGGACCAATTTGTTTTGTTTTTCGGACTTTTATTTTGCTGAATTTTAGACTTCATTTTTCAGGTCTCGATTTTCGTTCCCCGAAAAGTTTCATTTTTTTTTGAAATTTTAAGTTTTTGGAATTCAAAAAATAATATATTAAGCATTTGGGAGACATTTGTATTGTTTTTCGGACTCTGATTTAGCTGATTTTCAGAAGTCATTTTTTCGGGCTCGATTTTCGTGCCCCGAAAAGTTTCATTTTTTTTGACATTTTATGTTTTGGGAAGTCAAAAAATAATATATGAAGCACTTTGGACCAATTTGTTTTGTTTTTCGGACTTTTATTTTGCTGATTTTTAGTCTTCATTTTTCAGGGCTCGACTTTCGTGCCCCGAAAAGTTTCATTTTTTTTGACATTTTAAGTTTTGGGAAGTCAAAAAATAATATATTAAGCACTTAGGTGCTATTTGTTTTGTTTTTCGGACTCTGATTTAGCTGATTTTAAATCGTCATTTTTCAGGGCTCGATTTTTTTGACATTTTATGTATTGAGAAGTCAAAAAATAATATATGAAGTACTTTAGACAATTTTGTTTTGTTTTTCGGAATTTGTTTTTGCTGATTTTTAGATTTCATTTTTCAGAGCTCGATTTTCGTGCCCCGAAAAGTTTCATTTTTTTTGAAATTTCAAGTTTTGGGAAGTCAAAAAATAATATATGAAGCACGTAGGACCAATTTGTTTTGTTTTTCGGACTTTGATTTTGCTGATTTTTAGACTTCATTTTTCAAGGCTCGATTTTCGTGCCCCGAAAAGTTTCATTTTTTATTAAATTTCAAGTTTTGGGAAGTCAAAAAATAATAGTTTAAGCACTTAGGTGCTATTTGTTTAGTTTTTCGGACTCTGATTTAGCTGAATTTAAGACGTCATTTTTCAGGGCTCGATTTTCGTGCCTAGAAAAGTTTCATTTTTTTTTGACATTTTAAGTTTTGTGAAGTCAAAAAATAATATATGAAGCACTTAAGAACAATTTGTTTTGTTTTTCGGAATTTGATTTTGCTGATTTTTAAACTTCATTTTTCAGGGCTCGATTTTCATGCCTCGAAAAGTTTAATTTTTTTTGAGATTTTAAGTTCTGGGAAGTCAAAAAATAATATATGAAGCACTTAGGACCAATTTGTTTTGTTTTTCGAACTTTGATTTTGCTGATTTTTAGACTTCATTTTTCAGAGCTCGATTTTCGTGCCCCGAAAAGTATCTTTTTTTTTTGAAATTTCAAGTTTTGGGAAGTCAAAAAATAATATATTAAGCACTTAGGAGACATTTGTATTGTTTTTCGGACTATGATTTTGCTGATTTTTAGATGTCATTTTTCATGGCTCTACTTTTGTGTCCCGAAACGTTTCATTTTTTTGACATTTTATGTTTTGGGAAGTCAAAAAATAATATATTAAGAACTTAGGAGCCATTTGTTTTGTTTTTCGGACTTTGATTTTACTGATTTTAAGACGTCATTTTTCAGGGATTGATTTCCGTGCCTCGAAAAGTTTCATTTTTTTTGACATTTTAAGTTTAGGGAAGTCAAAAATTAATATATTAAGCACGTAGGAGCCATTTGTTTTGTTTTTCGGACTCTGATTTTGCTGATTTTAAGACGTCATTTTTCAGGGATCGATTTCCGTGCCCCGAAAAGTTTCATTTTTTTGACATATTATGTTTTAGGAAGTCAAAAAATAATATATTAAGCACTTAGGTGCAATTTTTTTTGTTTTTCGGACTCTGATTTAGCTGATTTTAAGACGTCATTTTTCAGGGCTCGATTTTCGTGCCCCGAAAAGTTTCATTTTTTTTTACATTTTAAGTTTTGGGAAGTCAAAATATAATATATGAAGCACTTGGTACGAATTTGTTTTGTTTTTCGGACATTCATTTTGTGATTTTTAGACTTCATTTTTCAGGGCTCGATTTTCGTGCCCCGAAAAGTTTCATTTTTTCTGACATTTTTAGTTCTGGGAAGTCAAAAAATAATATATGAAGCACTTAGGACCAATTTGTTTTGTTTTTCGGACTTTGATTTTGCTGATTTTTAGACTTCATTTTTCAGGGCTCGATTTTCGTGCCCCGAAAAGTTTCATTTTTTCTGACATTTTTAGTTCTGGGAAGTCAAAAAATAATATATGAAGCACTTAGGACCAATTTGTTTTGTTTTTCGGACTTTGATTTTGCTGATTTTTAGACTTCATTTTTCAAGGCTCGATTTTCGTGCCCCGAAAAGTTTCATTTTTTTTGATATTTCAAGTTTTGGGAAGTCAAAAACTAATATATTAAGCACTTAGGTGCAATTTGTTTTGTTTTTCGGACTCTGATTTAGCTGATTTTAAGACGTCATTTTTCAGGGCTCGATTTTCGTGCCCCGAAAAGTTTCATTTTTTCTGACATTTTTAGTTCTGGGAAGTCAAAAAATAATATATGAAGCACCTAGGACCAATTTGTTTTGTTTTTCGGACTTTGATTTTGCTGATTTTTAGACTTCATTTTTCAAGGCTCGATTTTCGTGCCCCGAAAAGTTTCATTTTTTTTTATATTTCAAGTTTTGGGAAGTCAAAAACTAATATATTAAGCACTTAGGTGCAATTTGTTTTGTTTTTCGGACTCTGATTTAGCTGAATTTAAGACGTCATTTTTCAGGGCTCGATTTTCGTGCCTAGAAAAGTTTCATTTTTTTTTTGACATTTTTAGTTTTGTGAAGTCAAAAAATAATATATAAAGCACTTAAGAACAACTTTTTTTGCTCTCCGGAATTCGATTTTGCTGATTTTTTAACTTCATTTTTCAGGGCTCGATTTTCATGCCTCGAAAAGTTTCATTTTTTTTTGAGATTTTAAGTTCTGGGAAGTCAAAAAATAATATATGAAGCACTTAGGACCAATTTGTTTTGTTTTTCGAACTTTGATTTTGCTGATTTTTAGACTTCATTTTCCAGAGCTCGATTTTCGTGCCCCGAAATGTTTCATTTTTTTTTGAAATTTCAAGTTTTGGGAAGTCAAAAAATAATATATTAAGCACTTAGGAGACATTTGTATTGTTTTTCGGATTATGGTTTTGGTGTTTTTTAAAAGTCATTTTTCATGGCTCTACTTTCGTGCCCCGAAACGTTTCATTTTTTTGACATTTTATGTTTTGGGAAGTCAAAAAATAATATATTAAGCACTTAGGAGCCATTTGTTATGTTTTTCGGACTTTGATTTTACAGATTTTAAGACGTCATTTTTCAGGGATTGATTTTCGTGCCCCGAAAAGTTTCATTTTTTTTGACATTTTAAGTTTAGGGAAGTCAAAAATTAATATATTAAGCACTTAGGTGCAATTTGTTTTGTTTTTCGGACTCTGATTTAGCTGATTTTAAGACGTCATTTTTCAGGGCTCGATTTTCGTGCCCTGAAAAGTTTCATTTTTTTTTACATCTTAAGTTTTGGGAAGTCAAAATATAATATATGAAGCACTTTAGACCAATTTGTTTTGTTTTTCGGACTTTCATTTTGTGATTTTTAGACTTCATTTTTCAGGGCTCGATTTTCGTGCCCCGATAAGTTTAATTTTTTCTGACATTTTTAGTTTTGGGAAGTCAAAAAATAATATATGAAGCACTTAGGACCAATTTGTTTTGTTTTTCGGACTTTGATTTTGCTGATTTTTAGACTTCATTTTTCAAGGCTCGATTTTCGTGCCCCGAAAAGTTTCATTTTTTTTGAAATTTCAAGTTTTGGGAAGTCAAAAAATAATATATTAAGCACTTGGGACCAATTTGTTTTGTTTTTCGGACTTTGATTTGGCTGTTTTTAATACGTCATTTTTCAGGGCTCGATTTTCGTGCCCCGAAAAGTTTCATTTTTTTTGACATTTTAAGTTTTGGGAAGTCAAAATATAATATATGAAGCACTTGGGACCAATTTGTTTTGTTTTTCGGACTTTCATTTTGCTGATTTTTAAACTTCATTTTTCAGGGCTCGATTTTCATGCCTCGAAAAGTTTCATTTTTTTTTGAGATTTTAAGCTCTGGGAAGTCAAAAAATAATATATGAAGCACTTAGGACCAATTTGTTTTGTTTTTCGGACTTTCATTTTGCTGATTTTTAACCTTCATTTTTCAGGGCTCGATTTTCATGCCTCGAAAAGTTTCATTTTTTTTTACATTTTAAGTTTTGGGAAGTCAAAATATAATATATTAAGCACTTCGGAGACAATTGTATTGTTTTTCGGACTATGATTTTGCTGATTTTTAGACGTCATTTTTCAGGGCTCTACTTTCGTGCCCCGAAAAGTTTCATTTTTTTGACATTTTAAGTTTAGGGAAGTCAAAAATTAATATATTAAGCACTTAGGAGAAATTTGTTTTGTTTTTCGGACTCTGATTTTGCTGATTTTAAGACGTCATTTTTCAGGGTTCGATTTCCGTGCCCCGAAAAGTTTCATTTTTTTGACATTTTATGTTTCGGGAAGTCAAAATATAATATATGAAGCACTTGTGACCAATTTGTTTTGTTATTCGGACTTTCATTTTGTGATTTTTAGACTTCATTTTTCAGGGCTCGATTTTCGTGCCCCGAAAAGTTTCATTTTTTTTTACATTTTTAGTTCTGCGGAGTCAAAAAATAATATATGAAGCACTTAGGACCAATTTGTTTTGTTTTTCGGACTTTGATTTTGCTGATTTTTAGACTTCATTTTTCAAGGCTCGATTTTCGTGCCCCGAAAAGTTTCATTTTTTTTTAAATTTCAAGTTTTGGGAAGTCAAAAAATAATATTTTCAGCACTTAGGTGCTATTTGTTTTGTTTTTCGGACTCTGATTTAGCTAAATTTAAGACGTCATTTTTCAGGGCTCGATTTTCGTGCCCCGAAAAGTTTCATTTTTTTTGAAATGTTATGTTTTGGGAAGTCAAAAAATAATATATGAAGCACTTAAGACCAATTTGTTTTGTTTTTCGGAATTTGATTTTGCTGATTTTTAAACTTCATTTTTCAGGGCTCGATTTTCATTCCTCGAAAAGTTTCATTTTTTTTTGAGATTTTAAGTTCTGGGAAGTCAAAAAATAATATATGAAGCACTTAGGACCAATTTGTTTTGTTTTTCGAACTTTGATTTTGCTGATTTTTAGACTTCATTTTTCAGAGCTCGATTTTCGTGCCCCGAAAAGTTTCATTTTTTTTTGAAATTTCAAGTTTTGGGAAGTCAAAAAATAATATATTAAGCACTTAAGACCAATTTGTTTTGTTTTTCGGAATTTGATTTTGCTGATTTTTAAACTTCATTTTTCAGGGCTCGATTTTCATGCCTCGAAAAGTTTTATTTTTTTTTGAGATTTTAAGTTCTGGGAAGTCAAAAAATAATATATGAAGCACTTAGGACCAATTTGTTTTGTTTTTCGAACTTTGATTTTGCTGATTTTTAGACTTCATTTTTCAGAGCTCGATTTTTGTGCCCCGAAAAGTTTCATTTTTTTTTGAAATTTCAAGTTTTGGGAAGTCAAAAAATAATATATTAAGCACTTAGGAGACATTTGTATTGTTTTTCGGACTATGATTTTGCTGATTTTCAGAAGTCATTTTTTCGGGCTCTACTTTCGTGCCCCGAAACGTTTCATTTTTTTGACATTTTATGTTTTGGGAAGTCAAAAAATAATATATTAAGCACTTAGGAGCCATTTGTTTTGTTTTTCGGACTTTGATTTTACTGATTTTAAGACGTCATTTTTCAGTGATTGATTTCCGTGCCCCCGAAAAGTTTCATTTTTTTTGACATTTTAAGTTTAGGGAAGTCAAAATTTAATATATTAAGCACTTAGGAGCCATTTGTTTTTTTTTTGGGACTCTGATTTTGCTGATTTTAAGACGTCATTTTTCAGGGATCGATTTCCGTGCCCCGAAAAGTTTCATTTTTTTGACATTTTATGTTTTAGGAAGTCAAAAAATAATATATTAACCACTTAGGTGCAATTTGTTTTGTTTTTCGGACTCTTATTTAGCTGATTTTAAGACGTCATTTTTCAGGGCTCGATTTTCGTGCCCCGAAAAGTTTCATTTTTTTTTACATTTTAAGTTTTGGGAAGTCAAAAAATAATATATGAAGCACTTAAGACCAATTTGTTTTGTTTTTCGGAATTTGATTTTGCTGATTTTTAGACTTCATTTTTCAGAGCTCGATTTTCGTGCCCCGAAAAGTTTCATTTGTTTTGAAATTTCAAGTTTTGGGAAGTCAAAAAATAATATATGAAGCACTTAGGACCAATTTGTTTTGTTTTTCGGACTTTGATTTTGCTGATTTTTAGACTTCATTTTTCAAGGCTCGATTTTCGTGCCCCGAAAAGTTTCATTTTTTTTGAAATTTCAAGTTTTGGGAAGTCAAAAAATAATATATTAAGCACTTAGGTGCAATTTGTTTTGTTTTTCGGACTCTGATTTAGCTGATTTTAAGACGTCATTTTTCAGGGCTCGATTTTCGTGCCCCGAAAAGTTTCATTTTTTTTGACATTTTAAGTTTTGGGAAGTCAAAATATAATATATGAAGCACTTGGGACCAATTTGTTTTGTTTTTCGGACTTTCATTTTGCTGATTTTTAAACTTCATTTTTCAGGACTCGATTTTCATGCCTCGAAAAGTTTCATTTTTTTTTAGATTTTAAGTTCCGTGAAGTCAAAAAATAATATATGAAGCACTTAGGACCAATTTGTTTTGTTTTTCGAACTTTGATTTTGCTGATTTTTAGACTTCATTTTTCAGGGCTCGATTTTCGTGCCACAAAAAGTTTCATTTTTTTTCAAATTTCAAGTTTTGGGAAGTCAAAAAATAATATATTAAGCACTTCGGATACATTTGTATTGTTTTTCGGACTATGATTTTGCTGATTTTTAGACGTCATTTTTCAGGGCTCTACTTTCGTGCCCCGAAAAGTTTCATTTTTTTTGACATTTTATGTTTTGTGAAGTCAAAAAATAATATATTAAGCACTTAGGAGCCATTTGTTTTGTTTTTCGGACTCTGATTTTGCTGATTTTAAGACGTCATTTTTAAGGGATCGATTTCCGTGGCCCGAAAAGTTTCATTTTTTTGACATTTTTTAAGTTTTGGGAAGTCAAAAAATAATGTATTAAGCACTTAGGTGCAATTTGTTTTGTTTTTCGCACTCTGATTTAGCTGATTTTAAGACGTCATTTTTCAGGGCTCGATTTTCGTGCCCCGAAACGTTTCATTTTTTTGACATTTTAAGTTTTGGGAAGTCAAAATATAATATATGAAGCACTTGGGACCAATTTGTTTTGTTTTTCGGACTTTTATGCTGATTTTTAGACTTCATTTTTCAGGGCTCGATTTTCGTGCCACGAAAAGTTTCATTTTTTTTGACATTTTGTGCTTTGGGAAGTCGAAAAATAATATATTAAGCACTTAGGTGCAATTTGTTTTGTTTTTCGGACTCTGATTTAGCTGATTTTAGGACGTCATTTTTCAGGACTAGATTTTCGTGCCCTGAAAAGATTCATTTTTTTTGAAATTTCAAGTTTTCAGAAGTCAAAAAATAACATATCAAGCACTTAAGAGACATTTGTATTGTTTTTCGGAGTCTGATTTTGCTGATTTTTAGACGTCATTTTTCAGGGC
The DNA here is from genome assembly GCA_034814905.1 of Penstemon davidsonii. NCBI lineage: Eukaryota > Viridiplantae > Streptophyta > Magnoliopsida > Lamiales > Plantaginaceae > Penstemon > Penstemon davidsonii. The sequence continues at coordinate 65,506 of JAYDYQ010001052.1, forward strand.
TCTACTTTCGTGCCCCGAAAAGTTTCATTTTTTTTTGAAATTTCAAGTTTTGGGAAGTCAAAAAATAATATATGGAGCACTTAGGACCAATTTATTTTATTTTTCGGACTTTGATTTTGCTGAATTTTAGACTTCATTTTTCAGGTCTCGATTTTCGTGCCCCGAAAAGTTTAATTTTTTTTTGAAATTTTAAGTTTTTGGAATTCAAAAAATAATATATTAAGCATTTAGGAGACATTTGTATTGTTTTTCGGACTATGATTTAGCTGATTTTCAGAAGTCATTTTTTCAGGCTCGATTTTCGTGCCCCGAAAAGTTTAATTTTTTTGACATTTTATGTTTTGGGAAGTCAAAAAATAATATATGAAGCACTTGGGACCAATTTGTTTTGTTTTTCGGACTTTTATTTTGCTGATTTTTAGACTTCATTTTTCAGGGCTCGATTTTCGTGCCACGAAAAGTTTCATTTTTTTTGACATTTTATGTTTTGGGAAGTCAAAAAATAATATATTAAGCACTTAGGTGCTATTTGTTTTGTTTTTCGGACTCTGATTTAGCTGATTTTAAGACGTCATTTTTAAGGGCTCGATTTTCGTGCCCCGAAAAGTTTCATTTTTTTTGACTGTGTATTGAGAAGTCAAAAAATAATATATGAAGCACTTTAGACCAATTTGTTTTGTTTTTCGGAATTTGATTTTGCTGATTTTTAGACTTCATTTTTCAGAGCTCGATTTTCGTGCCCCGAAAAGTTTCATTTTTTTTGAAATTTCAAGTTTTGGGAAGCAAAAAATAATATATGAAGAACGTAGGGCCAATTTGTTTTGTTTTTCGGACTTTGATTTTGCTGATTTTTAGACTTCATTTTTCAAGGCTCGATTTTCGTGCCCCGTAAAGTTTCATTTTTTTTTAAATTTGAATTTTTGGGAAGTCATAAAATTACATTTTAATCACTTAGTTGCTATTTGTTTTGTTTTTCGGACTTCGATTTGGCTGAATTTAAGACGTCATTTTTCAGGGCTCGATTTTCGTGCCTAGAAAAGTTTCATTTTTTTTTGACATTTTAAGTTTTGTGAAGTCAAAAAATAATATATGAAGTACTTAAGAACAATTTGTTTTGTTTTTCGGAATTTGATTTTGCTGATTTTTAAACTTTATTTTTCAGGGCTCGATTTTCATGCCTCGAAAAGTTTCATTTTTTTTGAGATTTTAAGCTCTGGGAAGTCAAAAAATAATATATGAAGCACTTAGGACCAATTTGTTTTGTTTTTGGAACTTTGATTTTGCTGATTTTTAGACGTCATTTTTCATGGCTCTACTTTCGTGCCCCGAAACGTTTCATTTTTTTGACATTTTATGTTTTGGGAAGTCAAAAAATAATATATTAAGCACTTAGGAGCCATTTGTTTTGTTTTTCGGACTTTGATTTTACTGATTTTAAGACGTCATTTTTCAGGGATTGATTTCTGTGCCCCGAAAAGTTTCATTTTTTTTTGACATTTTAAGTTTAGGGATGTCAAAAATTAATATATTAAGCACTTAGGAGCCATGTGTTTTGTTTTTCGGACTCTGATTTTGCTGATTTTAAGACGTCATTTTTCAGGGATCGATTTCCGTGCCCCGAAAAGTTTCATTTTTTTGACATTTTATGTTTTAGGAAGTCAAAAAATAATATATTAAGCACTTAGGTGCAATTTGTTTTGTTTTTCGGACTCTGATTTAGCTGATTTTAAGACGTCATTTTTCAGGGCTCGATTTTCGTGCCCCGAAAAGTTTCATTTTTTTTTACATTTTAAGTTTTGGGAAGTCAAAATATAATATATGAAGCACTTGGTACGAATTTGTTTTGTTTTTCGGACATTCATTTTGTGATTTTTAGACTTCATTTTTCAGGGCTCGATTTTCGTGCCCCGAAAAGTTTCATTTTTTCTGACATTTTTAGTTCTGGGAAGTCAAAAAATAATATATGAAGCACTTAGGACCAATTTGTTTTGTTTTTCGGCCTTTGATTTTGCTGATTTTTAGACTTCATTTTTCAGGGCTCGATTTTCGTGCCCCGAAAAGTTTCATTTTTTCTGACATTTTTAGTTCTGGGAAGTCAAAAAATAATATATGAAGCACTTAGGACAATTTGTTTTGTTTTTCGGACTTTGATTTTGCTGATTTTTAGACTTCATTTTTCCAGGCTCGATTTTCGTGCCCCGAAAAGTTTCTTTTTTTTGATATTTCAAGTTTTGGGAAGTCAAAAACTAATATATTAAGCACTTAGGTGCAATTTGTTTTGTTTTTCGGACTCTGATTTAGCTGATTTTAAGACGTCATATTTCAGGGCTCGATTTTCGTGCCCCGAAAAGTTTCATTTTTTCTGACATTTTTAGTTCTGGGAAGTCAAAAAATAATATATGAAGCACTTAGGACCAATTTGTTTTGTTTTTCGGCGTTTGATTTTGCTGATTTTTAGACTTCATTTTTCAAGGCTCGATTTTCGTGCCCCGAAAAGTTTCATTTTTTTTGATATTTCAAGTTTTGGGAAGTCAGAAACTAATATATTAAGCACTTAGGTGCTATTTGTTTTGTTTTTCGGACTCTGATTTAGCTGATTTTAAGACGTCATTTTTAAGGGCTCGATTTTCGTGCCCCGAAAAGTTTCATTTTTTTTGACTATGTATTGAGAAGTCAAAAAATAATATATGAAGCACTTTAGACCAATTTGTTTTGTTTTTCGGAATTTGATTTTGCTGATTTTTAGACTTCATTTTTCAGAGCTCGATTTTCGTGCCCCGAAAAGTTTCATTTTTTTTGAAATTTCAAGTTTTGGGAAGTCAAAAAATAATATATGAAGAACGTAGGGCCAATTTGTTTTGTTTTTCGGACTTTGATTTTGCTGATTTTTAGACTTCATTTTTCAAGGCTCATTTTTCGTGCCCCGAAAAGTTTCATTTTTTTTTAAATTTGAAGTTTTGGGAAGTCATAAAATAATATTTTAAGCACTTAGGTGCTATTTGTTTTGTTTTTCGGACTCAGATTTAGCTGAATTTAAGACGTCATTTTTCAGGGCTCGATTTTCGTGCCTAGAAAAGTTTTATTTTTTTTTGACATTTTAAGTTTTGTGAAGTCAAAAAATAATATATGAAGCACTTAAGAACAATTTGTTTTGTTTTTCGGAATTTGATTTTGCTGATTTTTAAACTTCATTTTTCAGGGCTCGATTTTCATGCCTCGAAAAGTTTCATTTTTTTTGAGATTTTATGTTCTGGGAAGTCAAAAAATAATATATGAAGCACTTAGGACCAATTTGTTTTGTTTTTCGAACTTTGATTTTGCTGATTTTTAGACTTCATTTTTCAGAGCTCGATTTTCGTGCCCCGAAAAGTTTCATTTTTTTTTGAAATTTCAAGTTTTGGGAAGTCAAAAAATAATATATTAAGCACTTAGGAGACATTTGTATTGTTTTTCGGACTATGATTTTGCTGATTTTTAGACGTCATTTTTCATGGCTCTACTTTCGTGCCCCCGAAACGTTTCATTTTTTTGACATTTTATGTTTTGGGAAGTCAAAAAATAATATATTAAGCACTTAGGAGCCATTTGTTTTGTTTTTCGGACTCTGATTTTGCTGATTTTAAGACGTCATTTTTCAGGGATCGATTTCCGTGCCCCGAAAAGTTTCATTTTTTTGACATTTTATGTTTTAGGAAGTCAAAAAATAATATATTAAGCACTTAGGTGCAATTTGTTTTGTTTTTCGGACTCTGATTTAGCTGATTTTAAGACGTCATTTTTCAGGGCTCGATTTTCGTGCCCCGAAAAGTTTCATTTTTTTTTACATTTTAAGTTTTGGGAAGTAAAAATATAATATATGAAGCACTTGGTACGAATTTGTTTTGTTTTTCGGACATTCATTTTGTGATTTTTAGACTTCATTTTTCAGGGCTCGATTTTCGTGCCCCGAAAAGTTTCATTTTTTCTGACATTTTTAGTTCTGGGAAGTCAAAAAATAATATATGAAGCACTTAGGACCAATTTGTTTTGTTTTTCGGACTTTGATTTTGCTGATTTTTAGACTTCATTTTTCAGGGCTCGATTTTCGTGCCCCGAAAAGTTTCATTTTTTCTGACATTTTTAGTTCTGGGAAGTCAAAAAATAATATATGAAGCACTTAGGACCAATTTGTTTTGTTTTTCGGACTTTGATTTTGCTGATTTTTAGACTTCATTTTTCAAGGCTCGATTTTCGTGCCCCGAAAAGTTTCATTTTTTTTGATATTTCAAGTTTTGGGAAGTCAAAAACTAATATATTAAGCACTTAGGTGCAATTTGTTTTGTTTTTCGGACTCTGATTTAGCTGATTTTAAGACGTCATTTTTCAGGGCTCGATTTTCGTGCCCCGAAAAGTTTCATTTTTTCTGACATTTTTAGTTCTGGGAAGTCAAAAAATAATATATGAAGCACTTAGGACCAATTTGTTTTGTTTTTCGGACTTTGATTTTGCTGATTTTTAGACTTCATTTTTCAAGGCTCGATTTTCGTGCCCCGAAAAGTTTCATTTTTTTTGATATTTCAAGTTTTGGGAAGTCAAAAACTAATATATTAAGCACTTAGGTGCAATTTGTTTTGTTTTTCGGACTCTGATTTAGCTGAATTTAAGACGTCATTTTTCAGGGCTCGATTTTCGTGCCTAGAAAAGTTTCATTTTTTTTTGACATTTTAAGTTTTGTGAAGTCAAAAAATAATATATTAAGCACTTAGGAGCCATTTGTTTTGTTTTTCGGACTTTGATTTTACTGATTTTAAGACGTCATTTTTTGGGGATTGATTTCCGTGCCCGAAAAGTTTCATTATTTTTGACATTTTAAGTTTAGGGAAGTCAAAAATTAATATATTAAGCACTTAGGTGCAATTTGTTTTGTTTTTCGGACTCTGATTTTGCTGATTTTAAGACGTTATTTTTCAGGGATCGATTTTCGAGCCCCGAAAAGTTTCATTTTTTTTTACATTTTAAATTTTGGGAAGTCAAAATATAATATATGAAGCACTTGGGACCAATTTGTTTTGTTTTTCGGACTTTCATTTTGCTGATTTTTAGACTTCATTTTTCAAGGCTCTATTTTCGTACCACGAAAAGTTTCATTTTTTGTACCACGAAAAGTTTCATTTTTTTTGACATTTTAAGTTCTGGGAAGTCAAAAAATAATATATGAAGCACTTAGGACCAATTTGTTTTGTTTTTCGGACTTTGATTTTGCTGATTTTTAGACTTCATTTTTCAAGGCTCGATTTTCGTGCCCCGAAAAGTTTCATTTTTTTTAAATTTCAAGTTTTGGGAAGTCAAAAAATAATATTTTAAGCACTTAGGTGCTATTTGTTTTGTTTTTCGGACTCTGATTTAGCTGATTTTAAGACGTCATTTTTCAGGGCTCTATTTTCGTGCCCCGAAAACTTTCATTTTTTTTGACATTTTAAGTTTTGGGAAGTCAAAAAATAATATATGAAGCACTTAAGATCAATTTGTTTTGTTTTTCGAAATTTGATTTTGCTGATTTTTAGACTTCATTTTTCAGAGTTCGATTTTCGTGCCCCGAAAAGTTTCATTTTTTTTGAAATTTCAAGTTTTGGGAAGTCAAAAAATAATATATGGAGCACTTAGGACCAATTTATTTTATTTTTCGGACTTTGATTTTGCTGAATTTTAGACTTCATTTTTCAGGTCTCGATTTTCGTGCCCCGAAAAGTTTCATTTTTTTTTGAAATTTTAAGTTTTTGGAATTCAAAAAATAATATATTAAGCAATTAGGAGACATTTGTATTGTTTTTCGGACTCTGATTTAGCTGATTTTCAGAAGTCATTTTTTCGGGCTCGATTTTCGTGCCCCGAAAAGTTTCATTTTTTTTGACATTTTATGTTTTGGGAAGTCAAAAAATAAAATATGAAGCACTTGGGACCAATTTGTTTTGTTTTTCGGACTTTTATTTTGCTGATTTTTAGACTTCATTTTTCAGGGCTCGATTTTCGTGCCACGAAAAGTTTCATTTTTTTTGACATTTTATGTTTTGGGATGTCAAAAAATAATATATTAAGCACTTAGGTGCTATTTGTTTTGTTTTTCGGACTCTGATTTAGCCGATTTTAAGACGTCATTTTTCAGGGCTCGATTTTCGTGCCCCGAAAAGTTTCATTTTTTTTGACATTTTATGTTTTGATAAGTCAAAAATAATATATGAAGCACTTTAGACCAATTTGTTTTGTTTTTCGGAATTTGATTTTGCTGATTTTTAGACTTCATTTTTCAGAGCTCGATTTTCGTGCCCCGAAAAATTTCATTTTTTTTGAAATTTCAAGTTTTGAGAAGTCAAAAAATAATATATGAAGCACGTAGGACCAATTTGTTTTGTTTTTCGGACTTTGATTTTGCTGATTTTTAGACTTCATTTTTCAAGGCTCGATTTTCGTGCCCCGAAAAGTTTCATTTTTTTTTAAATTTCAAGTTTTGGGAAGTCAAAAAATAATATATGAAGCACTTAGGACCAATTTGTTTTGTTTTTCGAACTTTGATTTTGCTGATTTTTAGACTTCATTTTTCAGAGCTCGATTTTCGTGCCCCGAAAAGTTTCATTTTTTTTTGAAATTTCAAGTTTTGGGAAGTCAAAAAATAATATATTAAGCACTTAGGAGACATTTGTATTGTTTTTCGGACTATGATTTTGCTGATTTTTAGACGTCATTTTTCATGGCTCTACTTTCGTGCCCCGAAACGTTTCATTTTTTTGACATTTTATGTTTTGGGAAGTCAAAAAATAATATATTAAGCACTTAGGAGCCATTTGTTTTGTTTTTCGGACTTTGATTTTACTGATTTTAAGACATCATTTTTCAGGGATTGATTTCCGTGCCCCGAAAAGTTTCATTTTTTTTGACATTTTAAGTTTAGGGAAGTCAAAAATTAATATATTAAGCACTTAGGAGCCATTTGTTTTGTTTTTCGGACTCTGATTTTGCAGATTTTAAGACATCATTTTTCAGGGATCGATTTACGTGCCCCGAAAAGTTTCATTTTTTTGACATTTTATGTTTTAGGAAGTCAAAAAATAATATATTAAGCACTTAGGTGCAATTTGTTTTGTTTTTCGGACTCTGATTTAGCTGATTTTAAGACGTCATTTTTCAGGGCTCGATTTCCGTGCCCCGAAAAGTTTCATTTTCTTTTACATTTTAAGTTTTGGGAAGTCAAAATATAATATATGAAGCACTTGGGACCAATTTGTTTTGTTTTTCGGACTTTCATTTTGTGATTTTTAGACTTCAATTTTCAGGGCTCGATTTTCGTGCCCCGAAAAGTTTCATTTTTTCTGACATTTTTAGTTCTGGGAAGTCAAAGAATAATATATGAAGCACTTAGGACCAATTTGTTTTGTTTTTCGGACTTTGATTTTGCTGATTTTTAGACTTCATTTTTCAAGGCTTCATTTTCGTGCCCCGAAAAGTTTCATTTTTTTTGAAATTTCAAGTTTTGGGAAGTCAAAAAATAATATATTAAGCACTTAGGTGCAATTTGTTTTGTTTTTCGGACTCTGATTTAGCTGATTTTAAGACGTCATTTTTCAGGGCTCGATTTTCGTGCCCCAAAAAGTTTCATTTTTTTTGACATTTTAAGTTTTGGGAAGTCAAAATATAATATATGAAGCACTTGGGACCAATTTGTTTTGTTTTTCGGACTTTCATTTTGCTGATATTTAAACTTCATTTTTCAGGGCTCGATTTTCATGCCTCGAAAAGTTTCATTTTTTTTGAGATTTAAAGTTCTGTGAAGTCAAAAAATAATATATGAAGCACTTAGGACCAATTTGTTTTGTTTTTCGAACTTTGATTTTGCTGATTTTTAGACTTCAATTTTCAGGGCTCGATTTTCGTGCAACGAAAAGTTTCATTTTTTTTCAAATCTCTAGTTTTGGGAAGTCAAAAAATAATTTATTAAGCACTTCGGAGACATTTGTATTGTTTTTCGGACTATGATTTTGCTGATTTTTAGACGTCATTTTTCAGGGCTCTACTTTCGTGCCCCGAAAAGTTTCATTTTATTTGACATTTTATGTTTTGGGAAGTCAAAAAATAATATATTAAACACTTCAGACCAATTTGTTTTGTTTTTCGGAATTTGATTTTGCTGATTTTTAGACTTCATTTTTCAGAGCTCGATTTTCGTGCCCCGAAAAGTTTCATTTTTTTTGAAATTTCAAGTTTTGGGAAGTCAAAAAATAATATATGGAGCACTTAGGACCAATTTAATTTATTTTTCGGACTTTGATTTTGCTGAATTTTAGACTTCATTTTTCAGGTCTCGATTTTTGTGCCCCGAAAAGTTTCATTTTTTTTTGAAATTTTAAGTTTTTGGAATTCAAAAAATAATATATTAAGCACTTCAGACCAATTTGTTTTGTTTTTCGGAATTTGAGACGTCATTTTTCAGGGCTCTACTTTCGTGCCCCGAAAAGTTTCATTTTTTTTGACATTTTAAGTTTTGGGAAGTAAAAAAATAATATATTAAGCATTTAGGAGCCATTTGTTTTGTTTTTCGGACTCTGATTTTGCTGATTTTAAGACGTCATTTTCCAGGGTTTGATTTCCGTGCAACGAAAAGTTTCATTTTTTTGACATTTTAAGTTTAGGGAAGTCAAAGATTAATATATTAAGCACTTAGGAGCAATTTGTTTAGTTTTTCGGACTCTGATTTTGCTGATTTTAAAACGTCAATTTTCAGGGATCGATTTCCGTGCCCCGAACAGTTTCATTTTTTTGACATTTTGTGTTTCGGGAAGTCAAAAAATAATATATCAAGCACTTAGGTGCAATTTGTTTGGTTTTTCGGACTCTGATTTAGCTGATTTTAAGACGTCATTTTTCAGGGCTCGATTTTCGTGCCCCGAAAAGTTTCATTTTTTTTTACATTTTAAGTTTTTGGAAGTCAAAATATAATATATGAAGCACTTGGTACGAATTTGTTTTGTTTTTCGGACATTCATTTTGTGATTTTTAGACTTCATTTTTCAGGGCTCGATTTTCGTGCCCCGAAAAGTTTCATTTTTTCTGACATTTTTAGTTCTGGGAAGTCAAAAAATAATATATGAAGCACTTAGGACCAATTTGTTTTGTTTTTCGGCCTTTGATTTTGCTGATTTTTAGACTTCATTTTTCAGGGCTCGATTTTCGTGCCCCGAAAAGTTTCATTTTTTCTGACATTTTTAGTTCTGGGAAGTCAAAAAATAATATATGAAGCACTTAGGACAATTTGTTTTGTTTTTCGGACTTTGATTTTGCTGATTTTTAGACTTCATTTTTCAAGGCTCGATTTTCGTGCCCCGAAAAGTTTCATTTTTTTTGATATTTCAAGTTTTGGGAAGTCAAAAACTAATATATTAAGCACTTAGGTGCAATTTGTTTTGTTTTTCGGACTCTGATTTAGCTGATTTTAAGACGTCATTTTTCAGGGCTCGATTTTCGTGCCCCGAAAAGTTTCATTTTTTCTGACATTTTTAGTTCTGGGAAGTCCAAAAATAATATATGAAGCACTTAGGACCAATTTGTTTTGTTTTTCGGACTTTGATTTTGCTGATTTTTAGACTTCATTTTTCAAGGCTCGATTTTCGTGCCCCGAAAAGTTTCATTTTTTTTGATATTTCAAGTTTTGGGAAGTCAGAAACTAATATATTAAGCACTTAGGTGCTATTTGTTTTGTTTTTCGGACTCTGATTTAGCTGATTTTAAGACGTCATTTTTAAGGGCTCGATTTTCGTGCCCCGAAAAGTTTCATTTTTTTTGACTATGTATTGAGAAGTCAAAAAATAATCTATGAAGCACTTTAGACCAATTTGTTTTGTTTTTCGGAATTTGATTTTGCTGATTTTTAGACTTCATTTTTCAGAGCTCGATTTTCGTGCCCCGAAAAGTTTCATTTTTTTTGAAATTTCAAGTTTTGGGAAGTCAAAAAATAATATATGAAGAACGTAGGGCCAATTTGTTTTGTTTTTCGGACTTTGATTTTGCTGATTTTTAGACTTCATTTTTCAAGGCTCATTTTTCGTGCCCCGAAAAGTTTCATTTTTTTTTAAATTTGAAGTTTTGGGAAGTCATAAAATAATATTTTAAGCACTTAGGTGCTATTTGTTTTGTTTTTCGGACTCCGATTTAGCTGAATTTAAGACGTCATTTTTCAGGGCTCGATTTTCGTGCCTAGAAAAGTTTCATTTTTTTTTGACATTTTAAGTTTTGTGAAGTCAAAAAATAATATATGAAGCACTTAAGAACAATTTGTTTTGTTTTTCGGAATTTGATTTTGCTGATTTTTAAACTTCATTTTTCAGGGCTCGATTTTCATGCCTCGAAAAGTTTCATTTTTTTTGAGATTTTATGTTCTGGGAAGTCAAAAAATAATATATGAAGCACTTAGGACCAATTTGTTTTGTTTTTCGAACTTTGATTTTGCTGATTTTTAGACTTCATTTTTCAGAGCTCGATTTTCGTGCCCCGAAAAGTTTCATTTTTTTTTGAAATTTCAAGTTTTGGGAAGTCAAAAAATAATATATTAAGCACTTAGGAGACATTTGTATTGTTTTTCGGACTATGATTTTGCTGATTTTTAGACGTCATTTTTCATGGCTCTACTTTCGTGCCCCCGAAACGTTTCATTTTTTTGACATTTTATGTTTTGGGAAGTCAAAAAATAATATATTAAGCACTTAGGAGCCATTTGTTTTGTTTTTCGGACTTTGATTTTACTGATTTTAAGACGTCATTTTTCAGGGATTGATTTCTGTGCCCCGAAAAGTTTCATTTTTTTTTGACATTTTAAGTTTAGGGATGTCAAAAATTAATATATTAAGCACTTAGGAGCCATGTGTTTTGTTTTTCGGACTCTGATTTTGCTGATTTTAAGACGTCATTTTTCAGGGATCGATTTCCGTGCCCCGAAAAGTTTCATTTTTTTGACATTTTATGTTTTAGGAAGTCAAAAAATAATATATTAAGCACTTAGGTGCAATTTGTTTTGTTTTTCGGACTCTGATTTAGCTGATTTTAAGACGTCATTTTTCAGGGCTCGATTTTCGTGCCCCGAAAAGTTTCATTTTTTTTTACATTTTAAGTTTTGGGAAGTCAAAATATAATATATGAAGCACTTGGTACGAATTTGTTTTGTTTTTCGGACATTCATTTTGTGATTTTTAGACTTCATTTTTCAGGGCTCGATTTTCGTGCCCCGAAAAGTTTCATTTTTTTTGACATTTTTATTTTTGGGAAGTCAAAAAATAATTTATGAAGCACTTAGGACCAATTTGTTTTGTTTTTCGGACTTTTATTTTGCTGAATTTTAGACTTCATTTTTCAAGGCTCGATTTTCGTGCCCCGAAAAGTTTCATTTTTTTTAAATTTCAAGTTTTGGGAAGTCAAAAAATAATATTTTAAGCACTTAGGTGCTATTTGTTTTGTTTTTCGGACTCTGATTTAGCTGATTTTAAGACGTCATTTTTCAGGGCTCTATTTTCGTGCCCCGAAAACTTTCATTTTTTTTGACATTTTAAGTTTTGGGAAGTCAAAAAATAATATATGAAGCACTTAAGACCAATTTGTTTTGTTTTTCGAAATTTGATTTTGCTGATTTTTAGACTTCATTTTTCAGAGTTCGATTTTCGTGCCCCGAAAAGTTTCATTTTTTTTGAAATTTCAAGTTTTGGGAAGTCAAAAAATAATATATGGAACACTTAGGACCAATTTATTTTATTTTTCGGACTTTGATTTTGCTGAATTTTAGACTTCATTTTTCAGGTCTCGATTTTCGTGCCCCGAAAAGTTTCATTTTTTTTTAAAATTTTAATTTTTTGGAATTCAAAAAATAATATATTAAGCAATTAGGAGACATTTGTATTGTTTTTCGGACTCTGATTTAGCTGATTTTCAGAAGTCATTTTTTCGGGCTCGATTTTCGTGCCCCGAAAAGTTTCATTTTTTTTGACATTTTATGTTTTGGGAAGTCAAAAAATAAAATATGAAGCACTTGGGACCAATTTGTTTTGTTTTTCGGACTTTTATTTTGCTGATTTTTAGACTTCATTTTTCAGGGCTCGATTTTCGTGCCACGAAAAGTTTCATTTTTTTTGACATTTTATGTTTTGGGATGTCAAAAAATAATATATTAAGCACTTAGGTGCTATTTGTTTTGTTTTTCGGACTCCGATTTAGCCGATTTTAAGACGTCATTTTTCAGGGCTCGATTTTCGTGCCCCGAAAAGTTTCATTTTTTTTTACATTTTATGTTTTGATAAGTCAAAAATAATATATGAAGCACTTTAGACCAATTTGTTTTGTTTTTCGGAATTTGATTTTGCTGATTTTTAGACTTCATTTTTCAGAGCTCGATTTTCGTGCACCGAAAAATTTCATTTTTTTTGAAATTTCAAGTTTTGAGAAGTCAAAAAATAATATATGAAGCACGTAGGACCAATTTGTTTTGTTTTTCGGACTTTGATTTTGCTGATTTTTAGACTTCATTTTTCAAGGCTCGATTTTCGTGCCCCGAAAAGTTTCATTTTTTTTTAAATTTCAAGTTTTGGGAAGTCAAAAAATAATATATGAAGCACTTAGGACCAATTTGTTTTGTTTTTCGAACTTTGATTTTGCTGATTTTTAGACTTCATTTTTCAGAGCTCGATTTTCGTGCCCCGAAAAGTTTCATTTTTTTTTGAAATTTCAAGTTTTGGGAAGTCAAAAAATAATATATTAAGCACTTAGGAGACATTTGTATTGTTTTTCGGACTATGATTTTGCTGATTTTTAGACGTCATTTTTCATGGCTCTACTTTCGTGCCCCGAAACGTTTCATTTTTTTGACATTTTATGTTTTGGGAAGTCAAAAAATAATATATTAAGCACTTAGGAGCCATTTGTTTTGTTTTTCGGACTTTGATTTTACTGATTTTAAGACATCATTTTTCAGGGATTGATTTCCGTGCCCCGAAAAGTTTCATTTTTTTTGACATTTTAAGTTTAGGGAAGTCAAAAATTAATATATTAAGCACTTAGGAGCCATTTGTTTTGTTTTTCGGACTCTGATTTTGCAGATTTTAAGACATCATTTTTCAGGGATCGATTTACGTGCCCCGAAAAGTTTCATTTTTTTGACATTTTATGTTTTAGGAAGTCAAAAAATAATATATTAAGCACTTAGGTGCAATTTGTTTTGTTTTTCGGACTCTGATTTAGCTGATTTTAAGACGTCATTTTTCAGGGCTCGATTTCCGTGCCCCGAAAAGTTTCATTTTCTTTTACATTTTAAGTTTTGGGAAGTCAAAATATAATATATGAAGCACTTGGGACCAATATGTTTTGTTTTTCGGACTTTCATTTTGTGATTTTTAGACTTCAATTTTCAGGGCTCGATTTTCGTGCCCCGAAAAGTTTCATTTTTTCTGACATTTTTAGTTCTGGGAAGTCAAAAAATAATATATGAAGCACTTAGGACCAATTTGTTTTGTTTTTCGGACTTTGATTTTGCTGATTTTTAGACTTCATTTTTCAAGGCTTGATTTTCGTGCCCCGAAAAGTTTCATTTTTTTTGAAATTTCAAGTTTTGGGAAGTCAAAAAATAATATATTAAGCACTTAGGTGCAATTTGTTTTGTTTTTCGGACTCTGATTTAGCTGATTTTAAGACGTCATTTTTCAGGGCTCGATTTTCGTGCCCCAAAAAGTTTCATTTTTTTTGACATTTTAAGTTTTGGGAAGTCAAAATATAATATATGAAGCACTTGGGACCAATTTGTTTTGTTTTTCGGACTTTCATTTTGCTGATATTTAAACTTCATTTTTCAGGGCTCGATTTTCGTGCAACGAAAAGTTTCATTTTTTTTCAAATCTCTAGTTTTGGGAAGTCAAAAAATAATTTATTAAGCACTTCGGAGACATTTGTATTGTTTTTCGGACTATGATTTTGCTGATTTTTAGACGTCATTTTTCAGGGCTCTACTTTCGTGCCCCGAAAAGTTTCATTTTATTTGACATTTTATGTTTTGGGAAGTCAAAAAATAATATATTAAACACTTCAGACCAATTTTTTTTGTTTTTCGGAATTTGATTTTGCTGATTTTTAGACTTCATTTTTCAGAGCTCGATTTTCGTGCCCCGAAAAGTTTCATTTTTTTTGAAATTTCAAGTTTTGGGAAGTCAAAAAATAATATATGGAGCACTTAGGACCAATTTAATTTATTTTTCGGACTTTGATTTTGCTGAATTTTAGACTTCATTTTTCAGGTCTCGATTTTTGTGCCCCGAAAAGTTTCATTTTTTTTTGAAATTTTAAGTTTTTGGAATTCAAAAAATAATATATTAAGCACTTCAGACCAATTTGTTTTGTTTTTCGGAATTTGAGACGTCATTTTTCAGGGCTCTACTTTCGTGCCCCGAAAAGTTTCATTTTTTTTGACATTTTAAGTTTTGGGAAGTAAAAAAATAATATATTAAGCATTTAGGAGCCATTTGTTTTGTTTTTCGGACTCTGATTTTGCTGATTTTAAGACGTCATTTTCCAGGGTTTGATTTCCGTGCAACGAAAAGTTTCATTTTTTTGACATTTTAAGTTTAGGGAAGTCAAAGATTAATATATTAAGCACTTAGGAGCAATTTGTTTAGTTTTTCGGACTCTGATTTTGCTGATTTTAAAACGTCAATTTTCAGGGATCGATTTCCGTGCCCCGAACAGTTTCATTTTTTTGACATTTTGTGTTTCGGGAAGTCAAAAAATAATATATCAAGCACTTAGGTGCAATTTGTTTGGTTTTTCGGACTCTGATTTAGCTGATTTTAAGACGTCATTTTTCAGGGCTCGATTTTCGTGCCCCGAAAAGTTTCATTTTTTTTACATTTTAAGTTTTTGGAAGTCAAAATATAATACATGAAGCACTTGGTACGAATTTGTTTTGTTTTTCGGACATTCATTTTGTGATTTTTAGACTTCATTTTTCAGGGCTCGATTTTCGTGCCCCGAAAAGTTTCATTTTTTCTGACATTTTTAGTTCTGGGAAGTCAAAAAATAATATATGAAGCACTTAGGACCAATTTGTTTTGTTTTTCGGCCTTTGATTTTGCTGATTTTTAGACTTCATTTTTCAGGGCTCGATTTTCGTGCCCCGAAAAGTTTCATTTTTTCTGACATTTTTAGTTCTGGGAAGTCAAAAAATAATATATGAAGCACTTAGGACAATTTGTTTTGTTTTTCGGACTTTGATTTTGCTGATTTTTAGACTTCATTTTTCAAGGCTCGATTTTCGTGCCCCGAAAAGTTTCATTTTTTTTGATATTTCAAGTTTTGGGAAGTCAAAAACTAATATATTAAGCACTTAGGTGCAATTTGTTTTGTTTTTCGGACTTTGATTTTGCTGATTTTAAGACGTCATTTTTCAGGGCTCGATTTTCGTGCCCCGAAAAGTTTCATTTTTTCTGACATTTTTAGTTCTGGGAAGTCAAAAAATAATATATGAAGCACTTAGGACCAATTTGTTTTGTTTTTCGGACTTTGATTTTGCTGATTTTTAGACTTCATTTTTCAAGGCTCGATTTTCGTGCCCCGAAAAGTTTCATTTTTTTTGATATTTCAAGTTTTGGGAAGTCAGAAACTAATATATTAAGCACTTAGGTGCTATTTGTTTTGTTTTTCGGACTCTGATTTAGCTGATTTTAAGACGTCATTTTTAAGGGCTCGATTTTCGTGCCCCGAAAAGTTTCATTTTTTTTGACTATGTATTGAGAAGTGAAAAAATAATATATGAAGCACTTTAGACCAATTTGTTTTGTTTTTCGGAATTTGATTTTGCTGATTTTTAGACTTCATTTTTCAGAGCTCGATTTTCGTGCCCCGAAAAGTTTCATTTTTTTTGAAATTTCAAGTTTTGGGAAGTCAAAAAATAATATATGAAGAACGTAGGGCCAATTTGTTTTGTTTTTCGGACTTTGATTTTGCTGATTTTTAGACTTCATTTTTCAAGGCTCATTTTTCGTGCCCCGAAAAGTTTCATTTTTTTTTAAATTTGAAGTTTTGGGAAGTCATAAAATAATATTTTAAGCACTTAGGTGCTATTTGTTTTGTTTTTCGGACTCCGATTTAGCTGAATTTAAGACGTCATTTTTCAGGGCTCGATTTTCGTGCCTAGAAAAGTTTCATTTTTTTTTGACATTTTAAGTTTTGTGAAGTCAAAAAATAATATATGAAGCACTTAAGAACAATTTGTTTTGTTTTTCGGAATTTGATTTTGCTGATTTTTAAACTTCATTTTTCAGGGCTCGATTTTCATGCCTCGAAAAGTTTCATTTTTTTTGAGATTTTATGTTCTGGGAAGTCAAAAAATAATATATGAAGCACTTAGGACCAATTTGTTTTGTTTTTCGAACTTTGATTTTGCTGATTTTTAGACTTCATTTTTCAGAGCTCGATTTTCGTGCCCCGAAAAGTTTCATTTTTTTTTGAAATTTCAAGTTTTGGGAAGTCAAAAAATAATATATTAAGCACTTAGGAGACATTTGTATTGTTTTTCGGACTATGATTTTGCTGATTTTTAGACGTCATTTTTCATGGCTCTACTTTCGTGCCCCCGAAACGTTTCATTTTTTTGACATTTTATGTTTTGGGAAGTCAAAAAATAATATATTAAGCACTTAGGAGCCATTTGTTTTGTTTTTCGGACTTTGATTTTACTGATTTTAAGACGTCATTTTTCAGGGATTGATTTCTGTGCCCCGAAAAGTTTCATTTTTTTTTGACATTTTAAGTTTAGGGATGTCAAAAATTAATATATTAAGCACTTAGGAGCCATGTGTTTTGTTTTTCGGACTCTGATTTTGCTGATTTTAAGACGTCATTTTTCAGGGATCGATTTCCGTGCCCCGAAAAGTTTCATTTTTTTGACATTTTATGTTTTAGGAAGTCAAAAAATAATATATTAAGCACTTAGGTGCAATTTGTTTTGTTTTTCGGACTCTGATTTAGCTGATTTTAAGACGTCATTTTTCAGGGCTCGATTTTCGTGCCCCGAAAAGTTTCATTTTTTTTTACATTTTAAGTTTTGGGAAGTCAAAATATAATATATGAAGCACTTGGTACGAATTTGTTTTGTTTTTCGGACATTCATTTTGTGATTTTTAGACTTCATTTTTCAGGGCTCGATTTTCGTGCCCCGAAAAGGTTCATTTTTTCTGACATTTTTAGTTCTGGGAAGTCAAAAAATAATATATGAAGCACTTTGGACAAATGTGTTTTGTTTTTCGAACTTTGATTTTTCTGATTTTTAGACTTCATTTTCCAGGGCTCGATTTTCGTGCCCCGAAATGTTTCATTTTTTTTGACATTTTTAGTTCTGGGAAGTCAAAAAATAATATATGAAGCACTTAGGACAATTTGTTTTGTTTTTCGGACTTTGATTTTGCTGATTTTTAGACTTCATTTTTCAAGGCTCGATTTTCGTGCCACGAAAAGTTTCATTTTTTTTGATATTTCAAGTTTTGGGAAGTCAAAAACTAATATATTAAGCACTTAGGTGCAATTTGTTTTGTTTTTCGGACTCTGATTTAGCTGATTTTAAGACGTCATTTTTCAGGGCTCGATTTTCGTGCCCCGAAAAGTTTCATTTTTTCTGACATTTTTAGTTCTGGGAAGTCAAAAAATAATATATGAAGCACTTAGGACCAACTTGTTTTGTTTTTCGGACTTTGATCTTGCTGATTTTTAGACTTCATTTTTCAGGGCTCGATTTTCGTGCCCCGAAAAGTTTCATTTTTTTTGATATTTCAAGTTTTGGGAAGTCAGAAACTAATATATTAAGCACTTAGGTGCTATTTGTTTTGTTTTTCGGACTCTAATTTCGCTGATTTTAAGTCGTCATTTTTGAGTGCTCGATTTTTGTGCCCCGAAAAGTTTCATTTTTTTTGACTATTTATTGATAAGTCAAAAAATAATATATGAAGCACTTTAGACCAATTTGTTTTGTTTTTCGGAATTTGATTTTGCTGATTTTTAGACTTCATTTTTCAGAGCTCGATTTTCGTGCCCCGAAAAGTTTCATTTTTTTTGAAATTTCAAGTTTTGGGAAGTCAAAAAATAATATATGAAGAACGTAGGGCCAATTTGTTTTGTTTTTCGGACTTTGATTTTGCTGATTTTTAGACTTCATTTTTCAAGGCTCATTTTTCGTGCCCCGAAAAGTTTCATTTTTTTTTAAATTTGAAGTTTTGGGAAGTCATAAAATAATATTTTAAGCACTTAGGTGCTATTTGTTTTGTTTTTCGGACTCCGATTTAGCTGAATTTAAGACGTCATTTTTCAGGGCTCGATTTTCGTGCCTAGAAAAGTTTCATTTTTTTTTGACATTTTAAGTTTTGTGAAGTCAAAAAATAATATATGAAGCACTTAAGAACAATTTGTTTTGTTTTTCGGAATTTGATTTTGCTGATTTTTAAACTTCATTTTTCAGGGCTCGATTTTCATGCCTCGAAAAGTTTCATTTTTTTTGAGATTTTATGTTCTGGGAAGTCAAAAAATAATATATGAAGCACTTAGGTCCAATTTGTTTTGTTTTTCGGAATTTGATTTTGCTGATTTTTAGACTTCATTTTTCAGAGCTCGATTTTCGTGCCCCGAAAAGTTTCATTTTTTTTTGAAATTTCAAGTTTTGGGAAGTCAAAAAATAATATATTAAGCACTTAGGAGACATTTGTATTGTTTTTCGGACTATGATTTTGCTGATTTTTAGACGTCATTTTTCATGGCTCTACTTTCGTGCCCCCGAAACGTTTCATTTTTTTGACATTTTATGTTTTGGGAAGTCAAAAAATAATATATTAAGCACTTAGGAGCCATTTGTTTTGTTTTTCGGACTTTGATTTTACTGATTTTAAGACGTCATTTTTCAGGGATTGATTTCTGTGCCCCGAAAAGTTTCATTTTTTTTTGACATTTTAAGTTTAGGGATGTCAAAAATTAATATATTAAGCACTCAGGAGCCATGTGTTTTGTTTTTCGGACTCTGATTTTGCTGATTTTAAGACGTCATTTTTCAGGGATCGATTTCCGTGCCCCGAAAAGTTTCATTTTTTTGACATTTTATGTTTTAGGAAGTCAAAAAATAATATATTAAGCACTTAGGTGCAATTTGTTTTGTTTTTCGGACTCTGATTTAGCTTATTTTAAGACGTCATTTTTCAGGGCTCGATTTTCTTGCCCCGAAAAGTTTCATTTTTTTTTACATTTTAAGTTTTGGGAAGTCAAAATATAATATATGAAGCACTTGGTACGAATTTGTTTTGTTTTTCGGACATTCATTTTGTGATTTTTAGACTTCATTTTTCAGGGCTCGATTTTCGTGCCCCGAAAAGTTTCATTTTTTCTGACATTTTTAGTTCTGGGAAGTCAAAAAATAATATATGAAGCACTTAGGACCAATTTGTTTTGTTTTTCGGACTTTGATTTTGCTGATTTTTAGACTTCATTTTTCAGGGCTCGATTTTCGTGCCCCGAAAAGTTTCATTTTTTCTGACATTTTTAGTTCTGGGAAGTCAAAAAATAATATATGAAGCACTTAGGACCAATTTGTTTTGTTTTTCGGACTTTGATTTTGCTGATTTTTAGACTTCATTTTTCAAGGCTCGATTTTCGTGCCCCGAAAAGTTTCATTTTTTTTGATATTTCAAGTTTTGGGAAGTCAAAAACTAATATATTAAGCACTTAGGTGCAATTTGTTTTGTTTTTCGGACTCTGATTTAGCTGATTTTAAGACGTCATTTTTCAGGGCTCGATTTTCGTGCCCCGAAAAGTTTCATTTTTTCTGACATTTTTAGTTCTGGGAAGTCAAAAAATAATATATGAAGCACTTAGGACCAATTTGTTTTGTTTTTCGGACTTTGATTTTGCTGATTTTTAGACTTCATTTTTCAAGGCTCGATTTTCGTGCCCCGAAAAGTTTCATTTTTTTTGATATTTCAAGTTTTGGGAAGTCAAAAACTAATATATTAAGCACTTAGGTGCAATTTGTTTTGTTTTTCGGACTCTGATTTAGCTGAATTTAAGACGTCATTTTTCAGGGCTCGATTTTCGTGCCTAGAAAAGTTTCATTTTTTTTTGACATTTTAAGTTTTGTGAAGTCAAAAAATAATATATTAAGCACTTAGGAGCCATTTGTTTTGTTTTTCGGACTTTGATTTTACTGATTTTAAGACGTCATTTTTTGGGGATTGATTTTCGTGCCCGAAAAGTTTCATTATTTTTGACATTTTAAGTTTAGGGAAGTCAAAAATTAATATATTAAGCACTTAGGTGCAATTTGTTTTGTTTTTCGGACTCTGATTTTGCTGATTTTAAGACGTTATTTTTCAGGGATCGATTTTCGAGCCCCGAAAAGTTTCATTTTTTTTTACATTTTAAATTTTGGGAAGTCAAAATATAATATATGAAGCACTTGGGACCAATTTGTTTTGTTTTTCGGACTTTCATTTTGCTGATTTTTAGACTTCATTTTTCAAGGCTCTATTTTCGTACCACGAAAAGTTTCATTTTTTGTACCACGAAAAGTTTCATTTTTTTTGACATTTTAAGTTCTGGGAAGTCAAAAAATAATATATGAAGCACTTAGGACCAATTTGTTTTGTTTTTCGGACTTTGATTTTGCTGATTTTTAGACTTCATTTTTCAAGGCTCGATTTTCGTGCCCCGAAAAGTTTCATTTTTTTTTAAATTTCAAGTTTTGGGAAGTCCAAAAATAATATTTTAAGCACTTAGGTGCTATTTGTTTTGTTTTTCGGACTCTGATTTAGCTGATTTTAAGACGTCATTTTTCAGGGCTCGATTTTCGTGCCCAGAAAAGTTTCATTTTTTTCGAAATTTTATGTTTTGGGAAGTCAAAAAATAATATATGAAGCACTTAAGACCAATTTGTTTTGTTTTTCGGAATTTGATTTTGCTGATTTTTAGACTTCATTTTTCAGAGCTCGATTTTCGTGCCCCGAAAAGTTTCATTTTTTTAGAAATTTTAAGTTTTGGGAAGTCAAAAAATAATATATGGAGCACTTAGGACCAATTTGTTTTGTTTTTCGGACTTTTATTTTGCTGAATTTTAGACTTCATTTTTCAAGGCTCGATTTTCGTGCCCCGAAAAGTTTCATTTTTTTTAAATTTCAAGTTTTGGGAAGTCAAAAAATAATATTTTAAGCACTTAGGTGCTATTTGTTTTGTTTTTCGGACTCTGATTTAGCTGATTTTAAGACGTCATTTTTCAGGGCTCTATTTTCGTGCCCCGAAAACTTTCATTTTTTTTGACATTTTAAGTTTTGGGAAGTCAAAAAATAATATATGAAGCACTTAAGACCAATTTGTTTTGTTTTTCGAAATTTGATTTTGCTGATTTTTAGACTTCATTTTTCAGAGTTCGATTTTCGTGCCCCGAAAAGTTTCATTTTTTTTGAAATTTCAAGTTTTGGGAAGTCAAAAAATAATATATGGAGCACTTAGGACCAATTTATTTTATTTTTCGGACTTTGATTTTGCTGAATTTTAGACTTCATTTTTCAGGTCTCGATTTTCGTGCCCCGAAAAGTTTCATTTTTTTTTGAAATTTTAAGTTTTTGGAATTCAAAAAATAATATATTAAGCAATTAGGAGACATTTGTATTGTTTTTCGGACTCTGATTTAGCTGATTTTCAGAAGTCATTTTTTCGGGCTCGATTTTCGTGCCCCGAAAAGTTTCATTTTTTTTGACATTTTATGTTTTGGGAAGTCAAAAAATAAAATATGAAGCACTTGGGACCTATTTGTTTTGTTTTTCGGACTTTTATTTTGCTGATTTTTAGACTTCATTTTTCAGGGCTCGATTTTCGTGCCACGAAAAGTTTCATTTTTTTTTAAATTTTATGTTTTGGGATGTCAAAAAATAATATATTAAGCACTTAGGTGCTATTTGTTTTGTTTTTCGGACTCTGATTTAGCCGATTTTAAGACGTCATTTTTCAGGGCTCGATTTTCGTGCCCCGAAAAGTTTCATTTTTTTTGACATTTTATGTTTTGATAAGTCAAAAATAATATATGAAGCACTTTAGACCAATTTGTTTTGTTTTTCGGAATTTGATTTTGCTGATTTTTAGACTTCATTTTTCAGAGCTCGATTTTCGTGCCCCGAAAAATTTCATTTTTTTTGAAATTTCAAGTTTTGAGAAGTCAAAAAATAATATATGAAGCACGTAGGACCAATTTGTTTTGTTTTTCGGACTTTTATTTTGCTGATTTTTAGACTTCATTTTTCAAGGTTCGATTTTCGTGCCCCGAAAAGTTTCATTTTTTTTTAAATTTCAAGTTTTGGGAAGTCAAAAAATAATATATGAAGCACTTAGGACCAATTTGTTTTGTTTTTCGGACTCTGATTTTGCAGATTTTAAGACATCATTTTTCAGGGATCGATTTACGTGCCCCGAAAAGTTTCATTTTTTTGACATTTTATGTTTTAGGAAGTCAAAAAATAATATATTAAGCACTTAGGTGCAATTTGTTTTGTTTTTCGGACTCTGATTTAGCTGATTTTAAGACGTCATTTTTCAGGGCTCGATTTCCGTGCCCCGAAAAGTTTCATTTTCTTTTACATTTTAAGTTTTGGGAAGTCAAAATATAATATATGAAGCACTTGGGACCAATTTGTTTTGTTTTTCGGACTTTCATTTTGTGATTTTTAGACTTCAATTTTCAGGGCTCGATTTTCGTGCCCCGAAAAGTTTCATTTTTTCTGACATTTTTAGTTCTGGGAAGTCAAAAAATAATATATGAAGCACTTAGGACCAATTTGTTTTGTTTTTCGGACTTTGATTTTGCTGATTTTTAGACTTCATTTTTCAAGGCTTGATTTTCGTGCCCCGAAAAGTTTCATTTTTTTTGAAATTTCAAGTTTTGGGAAGTCAAAAAATAATATATTAAGCACTTAGGTGCAATTTGTTTTGTTTTTCGGACTCTGATTTAGCTGATTTTAAGACGTCATTTTTCAGGGCTCGATTTTCGTGCCCCAAAAAGTTTCATTTTTTTTGACATTTTAAGTTTTGGGAAGTCAAAATATAATATATGAAGCACTTGGGACCAATTTGTTTTGTTTTTCGGACTTTCATTTTGCTGATATTTAAACTTCATTTTTCAGGGCTCGATTTTCATGCCTCGAAAAGTTTCATTTTTTTTGAGATTTAAAGTTCTGTGAAGTCAAAAAATAATATATGAAGCACTTAGGACCAATTTGTTTTGTTTTTCGAACTTTGATTTTGCTGATTTTTAGACTTCAATTTTCAGGGCTCGATTTTCGTGCAACGAAAAGTTTCATTTTTTTTCAAATCTCTAGTTTTGGGAAGTCAAAAAATAATTTATTAATCACTTCGGAGACATTTGTATTGTTTTTCGGACTATGATTTTGCTGCTTTTTAGACGTCATTTTTCAGGGCTCTACTTTCGTGCCCCGAAAAGTTTCATTTTATTTGACATTTTATGTTTTGGGAAGTCAAAAAATAATATATTAAACACTTCAGACCAATTTGTTTTGTTTTTCAGAATTTGATTTTGCTGATTTTTAGACTTCATTTTTCAGAGCTCGATTTTCGTGCCCCGAAAAGTTTCATTTTTTTTGAAATTTCAAGTTTTGGGAAGTCAAAAAATAATATATGGAGCACTTAGGACCAATTTAATTTATTTTTCGGACTTTGATTTTGCTGAATTTTAGACTTCATTTTTCAGGTCTCGATTTTTGTGCCCCGAAAAGTTTCATTTTTTTTTGAAATTTTAAGTTTTTGGAATTCAAAAAATAATATATTAAGCACTTCAGACCAATTTGTTTTGTTTTTCGGAATTTGAGACGTCATTTTTCAGGGCTCTACTTTCGTGCCCCGAAAAGTTTCATTTTTTTTGACATTTTAAGTTTTGGGAAGTAAAAAAATAATATATTAAGCATTTAGGAGCCATTTGTTTTGTTTTTCGGACTCTGATTTTGCTGATTTTAAGACGTCATTTTCCAGGGTTTGATTTCCGTGCAACGAAAAGTTTCATTTTTTTGACATTTTAAGTTTAGGGAAGTCAAAGATTAATATATTAAGCACTTAGGAGCAATTTGTTTAGTTTTTCGGACTCTGATTTTGCTGATTTTAAAACGTCAATTTTCAGGGATCGATTTCCGTGCCCCGAACAGTTTCATTTTTTTGACATTTTGTGTTTCGGGAAGTCAAAAAATAATATATCAAGCACTTAGGTGCAATTTGTTTGGTTTTTCGGACTCTGATTTAGCTGATTTTAAGACGTCATTTTTCAGGGCTCGATTTTCGTGCCCCGAAAAGTTTCATTTTTTTTTACATTTTAAGTTTTTGGAAGTCAAAATATAATATATGAAGCACTTGGGACCAATTTGTTTTGTTTTCGGACTTTTATTTTGCTGATTTTTAGACTTCATTTTTCAGGGCTCGATTTTCGTGCCACGAAAAGTTTCATTTTTTTTGACATTTTAAGTTTTGGGAAGTCAAAAAATAATATATTAAGCACTTAGGTGCAATTTGTTTTGTTTTTCGGACTCGGATTTAACTAATTTTAAGACGTCATTTTTCAGGGCTCGATTTTCGTGCCCCGAAAAGTTTCATTTTTTTTTAAATTTCAAGTTTTCAGAAGTCAAAAAATAACATATCAAGCACTTAGGAGACATTTGTATTGTTTTTCGGAGTCTGATTTTGATGATTTTTAGACGTCATTTTTCAGGGCTCTACTTTCGTGCCCCCGAAAAGTTTCATTTTTTTTGACATTTTAAGTTTTGGGAAGTCAGAAAATAATATATTAAGCACTTAGGAGCCATTTGTTTTGTTTTTCGGACTCTGATTTTGCTGATTTTAAGACGTCATTTTTCAGGTATCGATTTCCGTGGCTCGAAAAATTTCATTTTTTTTTACATTTTAAGTTTAGGGAAGTCAAAAATTAATATATTAAGCACTTAGGTGCAATTTGTTTTGTTTTTCGGACTCTGATTTAGCTGATTTTAAGACGTCATTTTTCAGGGCTCGATTTTCGTGCCCCGAAAAGTTTCATTTTTTTTTTGACATTTTAAGTTTTGGGAAGTCAAAAAATAATATATGAAGCACTTAGGACCAATTTGTTTTGTTTTTCGGACTTTTATTTTGCTGATTTTTAGACTTCATTTTTCAGGGCTTGATTTTCGTGCAACGAAGAGTTTCATTTTTTTTTTGACATTTTATTTTTTGGGAAGTCAAAAAATAATATATTAAGCACATAGGTGCAATTTGTTTTGTTTTTCGGACTCTGATTTAACTAATTTTAAGACGTCATTTTTCAGGGCTCGATTTTCGTGCCCCGAAAAGTTTCATTTTTTTTTAAATTTCAAGTTTTCAGAAGTCAAAAAATAACATATCAAGCACTTAGGAGACATTTGTATTGTTTTTCGGAGTCTGATTTTGCTGATTTTTAGACGTCATTTTTCAGGGCTCTACTTTCGTGCCCCCGAAAAGTTTCATTTTTTTGACATTTTAAGTTTTGGGAAGTCAAAAAATAATATATTAAGCACTTAGGAGCCATTTGTTTTGTTTTTCGGACTCTTATTTTGCTGATTTTAAGACGTCATTTTTTAGGGATCGATTTCCGTGCCTCGAAAAATTTCATTTTTTTTGACATTTTAAGTTTAGGGAAGTCAAAAATTAATATATTAAGCAATTAGGTGCAATTTGTTTTGTTTTTCGAACTCTGATTTAGCTGATTTTAAGACGTCATTTTTCAGGGCTCGATTTTCGTGCCCCGAAAAGTTTCATTTTTTTTTTTGACATTTTAAGTTTTGGGAAGTCAAAAAATAATATATGAAGCACTTAGGACCAATTTGTTTTGTTTTTTGGACTTCGATTTTGCTGATTTTTAGACTTATTTTCGTGCCCCGAAAAGTTCCATTTTTTTTGAAATTTCAAGTTTTGGGAAGTCAAAAAATAATATATTAAGCACTTAGGAGACATTTGTATTGTTTTTCGGAGTATGATTTTGCTGATTTTTAGACGTCATTTTTCAGTGCTCGACTTTCGTGCCCCGAAAAGTTTCATTTTTTTTGACATTTTAAGTTTTGGGAAGTCAAAAAATAATATATTAAGCACTTAGAAGCCATTTGTTTTGTTTTTCGGACTCTGATTTTGATGATTTTAAGACGTCATTTTTCAGGGTTTGATTTCCGTGCCCCGAAAAGTTTCATTTTTTTGACATTTTAAATTTAGGGAAGTCAAAAATTAATATATTAAGCACTTAGGAGCCATTTGTTTTGTTTTTCGGACTCTTATTTTGCTGATTTTAAGACGTCATTTTTCAAGGATCGATTTCCGTGCCCCGAAAAGTTTTATTTTTTTGACATTTTATGTTTTGGGAAGTCAAAAAATAATATATTAAGCACTTAGGTGCAATTTGTTTTGTTTTTCGGACTCTAATTTAGCTGATTTTAAGACGTCATTTTTCAGGGCTCGATTTTCTTGCCCCGAAAAGATTCATTTTTTTTGACATTTTATGTTCTGGGAAGTCAAAAAATAATATATGGAGCACTTAGGACCAATTTGTTTTGTTTTTCGGACTTTTATTTTGCTGAATTTTAGACTTTATTTTTCAAGGCTCGATTTTCGTGCCCCGAAAAGTTTCATTTTTTTTAAATTTCAAGTTTTGGGAAGTCAAAAAATAATATTTTAAGCACTTAGGTGCTATTTGTTTTGTTTTTCGGACTCTGATTTAGCTGATTTTAAGACGTCATTTTTCAGGGCTCTATTTTCGTGCCCCGAAAACTTTCATTTTTTTTGACATTTTAAGTTTTGGGAAGTCAAAAAATAATATATGAAGCACTTAAGACCAATTTGTTTTGTTTTTCGAAATTTGATTTTGCTGATTTTTAGACTTCATTTTTCAGAGTTCGATTTTCGTGCCCCGAAAAGTTTCATTTTTTTTGAAATTTCAAGTTTTGGGAAGTCAAAAAATAATATATGGAGCACTTAGGACCAATTTATTTTATTTTTCGGACTTTGATTTTGCTGAATTTTAGACTTCATTTTTCAGGTCTCGATTTTCGTGCCCCGAAAAGTTTCATTTTTTTTTGAAATTTTAAGTTTTTGGAATTCAAAAAATAATATATTAAGCAATTAGGAGACATTTGTATTGTTTTTCGGACTCTGATTTAGCTGATTTTCAGAAGTCATTTTTTCGGGCTCGATTTTCGTGCCCCGAAAAGTTTCATTTTTTTTGACATTTTATGTTTTGGGAAGTCAAAAAATAAAATATGAAGCACTTGGGACCAATTTGTTTTGTTTTTCGGACTTTTATTTTGCTGATTTTTAGACTTCATTTTTCAGGGCTCGATTTTCGTGCCACGAAAAGTTTCATTTTTTTTGACATTTTATGTTTTGGGATGTCAAAAAATAATATATTAAGCACTTAGGTGCTATTTGTTTTGTTTTTCGGACTCTGATTTAGCCGATTTTAAGACGTCATTTTTCAGGGCTCGATTTTCGTGCCCCGAAAAGTTTCATTTTTTTTGACATTTTATGTTTTGATAAGTCAAAAATAATATATGAAGCACTTTAGACCAATTTGTTTTGTTTTTCGGAATTTGATTTTGCTGATTTTTAGACTTCATTTTTCAGAGCTCGATTTTCGTGCCCCGAAAAATTTCATTTTTTTTGAAATTTCAAGTTTTGAGAAGTCAAAAAATAATATATGAAGCACGTAGGACCAATTTGTTTTGTTTTTCGGACTTTGATTTTGCTGATTTTTAGACTTCATTTTTCAAGGCTCGATTTTCGTGCCCCGAAAAGTTTCATTTTTTTTTCAATTTCTAGTTTTGGGAAGTCAAAAAATAATATATGAAGCACTTAGGACCAATTTGTTTTGTTTTTCGAACTTTGATTTTGCTGATTTTTAGACTTCATTTTTCAGAGCTCGATTTTCGTGCCCCGAAAAGTTTCATTTTTTTTTGAAATTCCAAGTTTTGGGAAGTCAAAAAATAATATATTAAGCACTTAGGAGACATTTGTATTGTTTTTCGGACTATGATTTTGCTGATTTTTAGACGTCATTTTTCATGGCTCTACTTTCGTGCCCCGAAACGTTTCATTTTTTTGACATTTTATGTTTTGGGAAGTCAAAAAATAATATATTAAGCAATTAGGAGCCATTTGTTTTGTTTTTCGGACTTTGATTTTACTGATTTTAAGACATCATTTTTCAGGGATTGATTTCCGTGCCCCGAAAAGTTTCATTTTTTTTGACATTTTAAGTTTAGGGAAGTCAAAAATTAATATATTAAGCACTTAGGAGCCATTTGTTTTGTTTTTCGGACTCTGATTTTGCAGATTTTAAGACATCATTTTTCAGGGATCGATTTACGTGCCCCGAAAAGTTTCATTTTTTTGACATTTTATGTTTTAGGAAGTCAAAAAATAATATATTAAGCACTTAGGTGCAATTTGTTTTGTTTTTCGGACTCTGATTTAGCTGATTTTAAGACGTCATTTTTCAGGGCTCGATTTCCGTGCCCCGAAAAGTTTCATTTTCTTTTACATTTTAAGTTTTGGGAAGTCAAAATATAATATATGAAGCACTTGGGACCAATTTGTTTTGTTTTTCGGACTTTCATTTTGTGATTTTTAGACTTCAATTTTCAGGGCTCGATTTTCGTGCCCCGAAAAGTTTCATTTTTTCTGACATTTTTAGTTCTGGGAAGTCAAAAAATAATATATGAAGCACTTAGGACCAATTTGTTTTGTTTTTCGGACTTTGATTTTGCTGATTTTTAGACTTCATTTTTCAAGGCTTGATTTTCGTGCCCCGAAAAGTTTCATTTTTTTTGAAATTTCAAGTTTTGGGAAGTCAAAAAATAATATATTAAGCACTTAGGTGCAATTTGTTTTGTTTTTCGGACTCTGATTTAGCTGATTTTAAGACGTCATTTTTCAGGGCTCGATTTTCGTGCCCCAAAAAGTTTCATTTTTTTTGACATTTTAAGTTTTGGGAAGTCAAAATATAATATATGAAGCACTTGGGACCAATTTGTTTTGTTTTTCGGACTTTCATTTTGCTGATATTTAAACTTCATTTTTCAGGGCTCGATTTTCATGCCTCGAAAAGTTTCATTTTTTTTGAGATTTAAAGTTCTGTGAAGTCAAAAAATAATATATGAAGCACTTAGGACCAATTTGTTTTGTTTTTCGAACTTTGATTTTGCTGATTTTTAGACTTCAATTTTCAGGGCTCGATTTTCGTGCAACGAAAAGTTTCATTTTTTTTCAAATCTCTAGTTTTGGGAAGTCAAAAAATAATTTATTAAGCACTTCGGAGACATTTGTATTGTTTTTCGGACTATGATTTTGCTGATTTTTAGACGTCATTTTTCAGGGCTCTACTTTCGTGCCCCGAAAAGTTTCATTTTATTTGACATTTTATGTTTTGGGAAGTCAAAAAATAATATATTAAACACTTCAGACCAATTTGTTTTGTTTTTCAGAATTTGATTTTGCTGATTTTTAGACTTCATTTTTCAGGGCTCGATTTTCATGCCCCGAAAAGTTTCATTTTTTTTGAAATTTCAAGTTTTGGGAAGTCAAAAAATAATATATGGAGCACTTAGGACCAATTTAATTTATTTTTCGGACTTTGATTTTGCTGAATTTTAGACTTCATTTTTCAGGTCTCGATTTTTGTGCCCCGAAAAGTTTCATTTTTTTTTGAAATTTTAAGTTTTTGGAATTCAAAAAATAATATATTAAGCACTTCAGACCAATTTGTTTTGTTTTTCGGAATTTGAGACGTCATTTTTCAGGGCTCTACTTTCGTGCCCCGAAAAGTTTCATTTTTTTTGACATTTTAAGTTTTGGGAAGTAAAAAAATAATATATTAAGCATTTAGGAGCCATTTGTTTTGTTTTTCGGACTCTGATTTTGCTGATTTTAAGACGTCATTTTCCAGGGTTTGATTTCCGTGCAACGAAAAGTTTCATTTTTTTGACATTTTAAGTTTAGGGAAGTCAAAGATTAATATATTAAGCACTTAGGAGCAATTTGTTTAGTTTTTCGGACTCTGATTTTGCTGATTTTAAAACGTCAATTTTCAGGGATCGATTTCCGTGCCCCGAACAGTTTCATTTTTTTGACATTTTGTGTTTCGGGAAGTCAAAAAATAATATATCAAGCACTTAGGTGCAATTTGTTTGGTTTTTCGGACTCTGATTTAGCTGATTTTAAGACGTCATTTTTCAGGGCTCGATTTTCGTGCCCCGAAAAGTTTCATTTTTTTTTACATTTTAAGTTTTTGGAAGTCAAAATATAATATATGAAGCACTTGGGACCAATTTGTTTTGTTTTCGGACTTTTATTTTGCTGATTTTTAGACTTCATTTTTCAGGGCTCGATTTTCGTGCCACGAAAAGTTTCATTTTTTTTGACATTTTAAGTTTTGGGAAGTCAAAAAATAATATATTAAGCACTTAGGTGCAATTTGTTTTGTTTTTCGGACTCGGATTTAACTAATTTTAAGACGTCATTTTTCAGGGCTCGATTTTCGTGCCCCGAAAAGTTTCATTTTTTTTTAAATTTCAAGTTTTCAGAAGTCAAAAAATAACATATCAAGCACTTAGGAGACATTTGTATTGTTTTTCGGAGTCTGATTTTGATGATTTTTAGACGTCATTTTTCAGGGCTCTACTTTCGTGCCCCCGAAAAGTTTCATTTTTTTTGACATTTTAAGTTTTGGGAAGTCAGAAAATAATATATTAAGCACTTAGGAGCCATTTGTTTTGTTTTTCGGACTCTGATTTTGCTGATTTTAAGACGTCATTTTTCAGGTATCGATTTCCGTGGCTCGAAAAATTTCATTTTTTTTTACATTTTAAGTTTAGGGAAGTCAAAAATTAATATATTAAGCACTTAGGTGCAATTTGTTTTGTTTTTCGGACTCTGATTTAGCTGATTTTAAGACGTCATTTTTCAGGGCTCGATTTTCGTGCCCCGAAAAGTTTCATTTTTTTTTTGACATTTTAAGTTTTGGGAAGTCAAAAAATAATATATGAAGCACTTAGGACCAATTTGTTTTGTTTTTCGGACTTTTATTTTGCTGATTTTTAGACTTCATTTTTCAGGGCTTAATTTTCGTGCAACGAAGAGTTTCATTTTTTTTTTGACATTTTATTTTTTGGGAAGTCAAAAAATAATATATTAAGCACATAGGTGCAATTTGTTTTGTTTTTCGGACTCTGATTTAACTAATTTTAAGACGTCATTTTTCAGGGCTCGATTTTCGTGCCCCGAAAAGTTTCATTTTTTTTTAAATTTCAAGTTTTCAGAAGTCAAAAAATAACATATCAAGCACTTAGGAGACATTTGTATTGTTTTTCGGAGTCTGATTTTGCTGATTTTTAGACGTCATTTTTCAGGGCTCTACTTTCGTGCCCCCGAAAAGTTTCATTTTTTTGACATTTTAAGTTTTGGGAAGTCAAAAAATAATATATTAAGCACTTAGGAGCCATTTGTTTTGTTTTTCGGACTCTTATTTTGCTGATTTTAAGACGTCATTTTTTAGGGATCGATTTCCGTGCCTCGAAAAATTTCATTTTTTTTGACATTTTAAGTTTAGGGAAGTCAAAAATTAATATATTAAGCAATTAGGTGCAATTTGTTTTGTTTTTCGAACTCTGATTTAGCTGATTTTAAGACGTCATTTTTCAGGGCTCGATTTTCGTGCCCCGAAAAGTTTCATTTTTTTTTTTGACATTTTAAGTTTTGGGAAGTCAAAAAATAATATATGAAGCACTTAGGACCAATTTGTTTTGTTTTTCGGACTTCGATTTTGCTGATTTTTAGACTTATTTTCGTGCCCCGAAAAGTTCCATTTTTTTTGAAATTTCAAGTTTTGGGAAGTCAAAAAATAATATATTAAGCACTTAGGAGACATTTGTATTGTTTTTCGGAGTATGATTTTGCTGATTTTTAGACGTCATTTTTCAGTGCTCGACTTTCGTGCCCCGAAAAGTTTCATTTTTTTTGACATTTTAAGTTTTGGGAAGTCAAAAAATAATATATTAAGCACTTAGAAGCCATTTGTTTTGTTTTTCGGACTCTGATTTTGATGATTTTAAGACGTCATTTTTCAGGGTTTGATTTCCGTGCCCCGAAAAGTTTCATTTTTTTGACATTTTAAATTTAGGGAAGTCAAAAATTAATATATTAAGCACTTAGGAGCCATTTGTTTTGTTTTTCGGACTCTTATTTTGCTGATTTTAAGACGTCATTTTTCAAGGATCGATTTCCGTGCCCCGAAAAGTTTTATTTTTTTGACATTTTATGTTTTGGGAAGTCAAAAAATAATATATTAAGCACTTAGGTGCAATTTGTTTTGTTTTTCGGACTCTAATTTAGCTGATTTTAAGACGTCATTTTTGAGGGCTCGATTTTCTTGCCCCGAAAAGATTCATTTTTTTTGACATTTTATGTTCTGGGAAGTCAAAAAATAATATATGAAGCACTTAGGACCAATTTGTTTTGTTTTTCGGACTTTGATTTGGCTGATTTTTAGACTTCATTTTTCAAGGCTCGATTTTCGTGCTCCGAAAAGTTTCATTTTTTTTAAATTTCAAGTTTTGCGAAGTCAAAAAATAATATTTTAAGCACTTAGGTGCTATTTGTTTTGTTTTTCGGACTCTGATTTAGCTGATTTTAGGACGTCATTTTTCAGGGCTCGATTTTAGTGCCCCGAAAAGTTTCATTTTTTTTGACATTTTATGTTTTGGGAAGTCAAAAAATAATATATGAAGCACTTAAGACCAATTTGTTTTGTTTTTCGGAATTTGATTTTGCTGATTTTTAGACTTCATTTTTCAGAGCTCGATTTTCGTGCCCCGAAAAGTTTCATTTGTTTTGAAATTTCAAGTTTTGGGAAGTCAAAAAATAATATATGGAGCACTTAGGACCAATTTGTTTTACTTTTCGGACTTTGATTTTGCTGAATTTTAGACTTCATTTTTCAAGGCTCGATTTTCTTGCCCCCGAAAAGTTTCATTTTTTTTTTAAATTTCAAGTTTTGGGAAGTCAAAAAATAATATTTTAAGCACTTAGGTGCTATTTGTTTTGTTCGGACTCTGATTTAGCTGATTTTAAGACGTCATTTTTCAGGGCTCGATTTTCGTGCCCCGAAAAGTGTCATTTTTTTTTGACATTTTAAGTTTTGTGAAGTCAAAAAATAATATATGAAGCACTTAAGAACAATTTGTTTTGTTTTTCGGAATTTGAATTTGCTGATTTTTAAACGTCATTTTTCAGGGATTGATTTTAATTCCTCGAAAAGTTTCATTTTTTTTGAGATTTTAAGTTCTGAAAGTCAAAAAATAATATATGAAGCACTTAGGACCAATTTGTTTTGTTTTTCGAACTTTGATTTTGCTGATTTTTAGACTTCATTTTTCAGAGCTCGATTTTCGTGCACCGAAAAGTTTCATTTTTTTTTAAATTTCAAGTTTTGGGAAGTCAAAAAATAATATATTAAGCACTTAGGAGACATTTGAATTGTTTTTCGGACTATGATTTTGCTGAGTTTTAGACGTCATTTTTCATGGCTCTACTTTCGTGCCCCGAAAAGTTTCATTTTTTTTGACATTTTATGTTTTGGGAAGTCAAAAAATAATATATTAAGCACTTAGGAGCCATTTGTTTTGTTTTTCGGACTTTGATTTTACTGATTTTAAGACGTCATTTTTTGGGGATTGATTTCCGTGCCCGAAAAGTTTCATTATTTTTGACATTTTAAGTTTAGGGAAGTCAAAAATTAATATATTAAGCACTTAGGTGCAATTTGTTTTGTTTTTCGGACTCTGATTTTGCTGATTTTAAGACGTCATTTTTCAGGGATCGATTTTCGAGCCCCGAAAAGTTTCATTTTTTTTTACATTTTAAATTTTGGGAAGTCAAAATATAATATATGAAGCACTTGGGACCAATTTGTTTTGTTTTTCGGACTTTCATTTTGCTGATTTTTAGACTTCATTTTTCAAGGCTCTATTTTCGTACCACGAAAAGTTTCATTTTTTGTACCACGAAAAGTTTCATTTTTTTTGACATTTTAAGTTCTGGGAAGTTAAAAAATAATATATGAAGCACTTAGGACCAATTTGTTTTGTTTTTCGGACTTTGATTTTGCTGATTTTTAGACTTCATTTTTCAAGGCTCGATTTTCGTGCCCCGAAAAGTTTCATTTTTTTTTAAATTTCAAGTTTTGGGAAGTCCAAAAATAATATTTTAAGCACTTAGGTGCTATTTGTTTTGTTTTTCGGACTCTGATTTAGCTGATTTTAAGACGTCATTTTTCAGGGCTCGATTTTCGTGCCCAGAAAATTTTCATTTTTTTCGAAATTTTATGTTTTGGGAAGTCAAAAAATAATATATGAAGCACTTAAGACCAATTTGTTTTGTTTTTCGGAATTTGATTTTGCTGATTTTTAGACTTCATTTTTCAGAGCTGGATTTTCGTGCCCCGAAAAGTTTCATTTTTTTTGAAATTTCAAGTTTTGGGAAGTCAAAAAATAATATATGGAGCACTTAGGACCAATTTGTTTTGTTTTTCGGACTTTTATTTTGCTGAATTTTAGACTTCATTTTTCAAGGCTCGATTTTCGTGCCCCGAAAAGTTTCATTTTTTTTAAATTTCAAGTTTTGGGAAGTCAAAAAATAATATTTTAAGCACTTAGGTGCTATTTGTTTTGTTTTTCGGACTCTGATTTAGCTGATTTTAAGACGTCATTTTTCAGGGCTCTATTTTCGTGCCCCGAAACTTTCATTTTTTTTGACATTTTAAGTTTTGGGAAGTCAAAAAATAATATATGAAGCACTTAAGACCAATTTGTTTTGTTTTTCGAAATTTGATTTTGCTGATTTTTAGACTTCATTTTTCAGAGCTCGATTTTCGTGCCCCGAAAAGTTTCATTTTTTTTGAAATTTCAAGTTTTGGGAAGTCAAAAAATAATATATGGAGCACTTAGGACCAATTTATTTTATTTTTCGGACTTTGATTTTGCTGAATTTTAGACTTCATTTTTCAGGTCTCGATTTTCGTGCCCCGAAAAGTTTCATTTTTTTTTGAAATTTTAAGTTTTTGGAATTCAAAAAATAATATATTAAGCAATTAGGAGACATTTGTATTGTTTTTCGGACTCTGATTTAGCTGATTTTCAGAAGTCATTTTTTCGGGCTCGATTTTCGTGCCCCGAAAAGTTTCATTTTTTTTGACATTTTATGTTTTGGGAAGTCAAAAAATAAAATATGAAGCACTTGGGACCAATTTGTTTTGTTTTTCGGACTTTTATTTTGCTGATTTTTAGACTTCATTTTTCAGGGCTCGATTTTCGTGCCACGAAAAGTTTCATTTTTTTTGACATTTTATGTTTTGGGATGTCAAAAAATAATATATTAAGCACTTAGGTGCTATTTGTTTTGTTTTTCGGACTCTGATTTAGCCTATTTTAAGACGTCATTTTTCAGGGCTCGATTTTCGTGCCCCGAAAAGTTTCATTTTTTTTGACATTTTATGTTTTGATAAGTCAAAAATAATATATGAAGCACTTTAGACCAATTTGTTTTGTTTTTCGGAATTTGATTTTGCTGATTTTTAGACTTCATTTTTCAGAGCTCGATTTTCGTGCCCCGAAAAGTTTCATTTTTTTTGACATTTTATGTTTTGGGAAGTCAAAAAATAATATATGAAGCACGTAGGACCAATTTGTTTTGTTTTTCGGACTTTGATTTTGCTGATTTTTAGACTTCATTTTTCAAGGCTCGATTTTCGTGCCCCGAAAAGTTTCATTTTTTTTTAAATTTCAAGTTTTGGGAAGTCAAAAAATAATATTTTAAGCACTTAGGTGCTATTTGTTTTGTTTTTCGGACTCTGATTTAGCTGAATTTAAGACGTCATTTTTCAGGGCTCGATTTTCGTGCCTAGAAAAGTTTCATTTTTTTTTGACATTTTAAGTTTTGTGAAGTCAAAAAATAATATATGAAGTACTTAAGAACAATTTGTTTTGTTTTTCGGAATTTGATTTTGCAAATTTTTAAACTTCATTTTTCAGGGCTCGATTTTCATGCCTCGAAAAGTTTCATTTTTTTTGAGATTTTAAGTTCTGGGAAGTCAAAAAATAATATATGAAGCACTTAGGACCAATTTGTTTTGTTTTTCGAACTTTGATTTTGCTGATTTTTAGACTTCATTTTTCAGAGCTCGATTTTCGTGCCCCGAAAAGTTTCATTTTTTTTTGAAATTTCAAGTTTTGGGAAGTCAAAAAATAATATATTAAGCACTTAGGAGACATTTGTATTGTTTTTCGGACTATGATTTTGCTGATTTTTAGACGTCATTTTTCATGGCTCTACTTTCGTGCCCCGAAACGTTTCATTTTTTTTGACATTTTATGTTTTGGGAAGTCAAAAAATAATATATTAAGCACTTAGGAGCCATTTGTTTTGTTTTTCGGACTTTGATTTTACTGATTTTAAGACGTCATTTTTCAGGGATTGATTTCCGTGCCCCGAAAAGTTTCATTTTTTTTGACATTTTAAGTTTAGGGAAGTCAAAAATTAATATATTAAGCACTTAGGAGCCATTTGTTTTGTTTTTCGGACTCTGATTTTGCTGATTTTAAGACGTCATTTTTCAGGGATCGATTTCCGTGCCCCGAAAAGTTTCATTTTTTTGACATTTTATGTTTTAGGAAGTCACAAAATAATATATTAAGCACTTAGGTGCAATTTGTTTTGTTTTTCGGACTCTGATTTAGCTGATTTTAAGACGTCATTTTTTAGGGCTCAATTTTCGTGCCCCGAAAAGTTTCATTTTTTTTTACATTTTAAGTTTTGGGAAGTCAAAATATAATATATGAAGCACTTGGGACCAATTTGTTTTGTTTTTCGGACTTTGATTTTGCTGATTTTTAGACTTCATTTTTCAAGGCTCGATTTTCGTGCCGCGAAAAGTTTCATTTTTTTTTGAAATTTCAAGTTTTGGGAAGTCAAAAAATAATATATTAAGCACTTAGGTGCAATATGTTTTGTTTTTCGGACTCTGATTTAGCTGATTTTAAGACGTCATTTTTAAGGGCTCTATTTTCGTGCCCCGAAAAGTTTCATTTTTTTTTTACATTTTAAGTTTTGGGAAGTCAAAATATAATATATGAAGCACTTGGGACCAATTTGTTATGTTTTTCGGACTTTCATTTTGCTGATTTTTAAATTTCATTTTTCAGGGCTCGATTTTCATGCCTCGAAAAGTTTCATTTTTTTTGAGATTTTAAGTTATGTGAAGTCAAAAAATAATATATGAAGCACTTAGGACCAATTTGTTTTGTTTTTAGAACTTTGATTTTGCTGATTTTTAGACTTCATTTTTCAGGGCTCGATTTTCGTGCCACGAAAAGTTTCATTTTTTTTGACATTTTATGTTTTTGGATGTCAAAAAATAATATATTAAGCACTTAGGTGCTATTTGTTTTGTTTTTCGGACTCTGATTTAGCCGATTTTAAGACGTCATTTTTCAGGGCTCTATTTTCGTGCCCCGAAAAGTTTCATTTTTTTTGACATTTTATGTTTTGATAAGTCAAAAATAATATATGAAGCACTTTAGACCAATTTGTTTTGTTTATCGGAATTTGATTTTGCCGATTTTTAGACTTCATTTTTCAGAGCTCGATTTTCGTGCCCCGAAAAATTTCATTTTTTGTGAAATTTCAAGTTTTTGGAAGTCAAAAAATAATATATGAAGCACGTAGGACCAATGTGTTTTGTTTTTCGGACTTTGATTCAGCAGATTTTTAGACTTCATTTTTCAAGGCTCGATTTTCGTGCCCCGAAAAGTTTCATTTTTTTTTAAATTTCAAGTTTTGGGAAGTCAAAAAATAATATTTTAAGCACTTAGGTGCTATTTGTTTTGTTTTTCGGACTCTGATTTAGCTGAATTTAAGACGTCATTTTTCAGGGCTCGATTTTCGTGCCTAGAAAAGTTTCATTTTTTTTTGACATTTTAAGTTTTGTGAAGTCAAAAAATAATATATGAAGTACTTAAGAACAATTTGTTTTGTTTTTCGGAATTTGATTTTGCTGATTTTTAAACTTCATTTTTCAGGGCTCGATTTTCATGCCTCGAAAAGTTTCATTTTTTTTGAGATTTTAAGCTCTGGGAAGTCAAAAAATAATATATGAAGCACTTAGGACCAATTTGTTTTGTTTTTCGAACTTTGATTTTGCTGATTTTTATACTTCATTTTTCAGAGCTCGATTTTCGTGCCCCGAAAAGTTTCATTTTTTTTTGAAATTTCAAGTTTTGGGAAGTCAAAAAATAATATATTAAGCACTTAGGAGACATTTGTATTGTTTTTCGGACTATGATTTTGCTGATTTTTAGACGTCATTTTTCATAGCTCTACTTTCGTGCCCCGAAACGTTTCATTTTTTTTGACATTTTATGTTTTGGGAAGTCAAAAAATAATATATTAAGCACTTAGGAGCCATTTGTTTTGTTTTTCGGACTTTGATTTTGCTGATTTTAAGACGTCATTTTTCAGGGATCGATTTCCGTGCCCCGAAAAGTTTCATTTTTTTGACATTTTATGTTTTAGGAAGTCACAAAATAATATATTAAACACTAGGTGCAATTTGTTTTGTTTTTCGGACTCTGATTTAGCTGATTTTAAGAAGTCATTTTTCAGGGGCTCGATTTTCGTGCCCCGAAAAGTTTCATTTTTTTTTACATTTTAAGTTTTGGGAAGTCAAAATATAATATATGAAGCACTTGGGACCAATTTGTTTTGTTTTTCGGACTTTCATTTTGTGATTTTTAGACTTCATTTTTCAGGGCTCGATTTTCGTGCCCCGAAAAGTTTCATTTTTTCTGACATTTTTAGTTCTGGGAAGTCAAAAAATAATATATGAAGCACTTAGGACCAATTTGTTTTGTTTTTCGGACTTTGATTTTGCTGATTTTTAGACTTCATTTTTCAAGGCTCGATTTTCGTGCCCCGAAAAGTTTCATTTTTTTTGAAATTTCAAGTTTTGGGAAGTCAAAAAATAATATATTAAGCACTTAGGTGCAATTTGTTTTGTTTTTCGGACTCTTATTTAGCTGATTTTAAGACGTCATTTTTCAGGGCTCGATTTTCGTGCCCCGAAAAGTTTCATTTTTTTTGACATTTTAAGTTTTGGGAAGTCAAAATATAATATATGAAGCACTTGGGACCAATTTGTTTTGTTTTTCGGACTTTCATTTTGCTGATTTTTAAACTTCATTTTTCAGGGCTCGAATTTCATGCCTCGAAAAGTTTCATTTTTTTTTAGATTTCAATTTCTGTGAAGTCAAAAAATAATATACGAATCACTTAGGACCAATTTGTTTTGTTTTTCGAACTTTGATTTTGCTGATTTTTAGACTTCATTTTTCAGGGCTCGATTTTCGTGCCACGAAAAGTTTCATTTTTTTTCAAATTTCAAGTTTTGGGTAGTCAAAAAATAATATATTAAGCACTTCGGAGACATTTGTATTGTTTTTCGGACTATGATTTTGCTGATTTTTAGACGTCATTTTTCAGGGCTCTACTTTCGTGCCCCGAAAAGTTTCATTTTTTTTGACATTTTAAGTTTAGGGAAGTCAAAAATTAATATATTAAGCACTTCGGAGCCATTTGTTTTGTTTTTCGGACTATTATTTTTCTGATTTTAAGACGTCATTTTTCAGGGATCGATTTTCGTGCCCCGAAAAGTTTCATTTTTTTGACATCTTATGTTTTGGGAAGTCAAAAAATAATATATGGAGCACTTAGGACCAATTTATTTTATTTTTCGGACTTTGATTTTGCTGAATTTTAGACTTCATTTTTCAGGTCTCAATTTTCGTGCCCCGTAAAGTTTCATTTTTTTTTGAAATTTTAAGTTTTTGGAATTCAAAAAATAATATATTAAGCATTTAGTAGACATTTGTATTGTTTTTCGGACTCTGATTTAGCTGATTTTCAGAAGTCATTTTTTCGGGCTCGATTTTCGTGCCCCGAAAAGTTTCATTTTATTTGACATTTTATGTTTTGGGAAGTCAAAAAATAATATATGAAGCACTTGGGACCAATTGTTTTTGTTTTTCGGACTTTTATTTTGCTGATTTTTAGACTTCATTTTTCAGGGCTCGATTTTCGTGCCACGAAAAGTTTCATTTTTTTTTGACATTTTATGTTTTGGGAAGTTAAAAAATAATATATTAAGCACTTATGTGCTATTTGTTTTGTTTTTCGGAATCTGATTTAGCTGATTTTAAGACGTCATTTTTCAGGGCTCGATTTTCGTGCCCCGAAAAGTTTCATTTTTTTTTGACATTTTATGTTTTGATAAGTCAAAAATAATATATGAAGCACTTTAGACCAATTTGTTTTGTTTATCGGAATTTGATTTTGCCGATTTTTAGACTTCATTTTTCAGAACTCGATTTTCGTGCCCCGAAAAATTTCATTTTTTTTGAAATTTCAAGTTTTGGGAATTCAAAAAATAATATATGAAGCACGTAGGACCAATTTGTTTTGTTTTTCGGTCTTCGATTTTGCTGATTTTTAGACTTCATTTTTCAAGGCTCGATTTTCGTGCCCCGAAAAGTTTCATTTTTTTTAAAATTTCAAGTTTTGGGAAGTCAAAAAATAATATTTTAAGCACTTAGGTGCTATTTGTTTTGTTTTTCGGACTCTGATTTAGCTGAATTTAAGACGTCATTTTTCAGGGCTCGATTTTCGTGCCTAGAAAAGTTTCATTTTTTTTTTGACATTTTAAGTTTTGTGAAGTCAAAAAATAATATATGAAGCACTTAAGAACAATTTGTTTTGTTTTTCGGAATTTGATTTTGCTAATTTTTAAACTTCATTTTTCAGGGCTCGATTTTCATGCCTCGAAAAGTTTCATTTTTTTTGAGATTTTAAGTTCTGGGAAGTCAAAAAATAATATATGAAGCACTTAGGACCAATTTGTTTTGTTTTTCGAACTTTGATTTTGCTGATTTTTAGAATTCATTTTTCAGGGCTCGATTTTTGTGCCACGAAAAGTTTCATTTTTTTTCAAATTTCAAGTTTTGGGAAGTCAAAAAATAATATATTAAGCACTTAGGAGACATTTGTATTGTTTTTCGGACTATGATTTTGCTGATTTTTAGACGTCATTTTTCATGGCTCTACTTTCGTGCCCCGAAACGTTTCATTTTTTTTGACATTTTATGTTTTGGGAAGTCAAAAAATAATATATTAAGCACTTAGGAGCCATTTGTTTTGTTTTTCGGACTTTGATTTTACTGATTTTAAGACGTCATTTTTCAGGGATTGATTTCCGTGCCCCGAAAAGTTTCATTTTTTTTGACATTTTAAGTTTAGGGAAGTCAAAAATTAATATATTAAGCACTTAGGAGCCATTTGTTTTGTTTTTCGGACTCTGATTTTGCTGATTTTAAGACGTCATTTTTCAGGGATCGATTTCCGTGCCCCGAAAAGTTTCATTTTTTTGACATTTTATGTTTTAGGAAGTCACAAAATAATATATTAAGCACTTAGGTGCAATTTGTTTTGTTTTTCGGACTCTGATTTAGCTGATTTTAAGACGTCATTTTTAAGGGCTCGATTTTCGTGCCCCGAAAAGTTTTATTTTTTTTTGACATTTTAAGTTTTGGGAAGTCAAAATATAATATATGAAGCACTCGGGACCAATTTGTTTTGTTTTTCGGACTTCCATTTTGCTGATTTTTAAACTTCATTTTTCAGGGCTCGATTTTCATGCCTCGAAAAGTTTCATTTTTTTTGAGATTTTAAGTTATGTGAAGTCAAAAAATAATATATGAAGCACTTAGGACCAATTTGTTTTGTTTTTCGAACTTTGATTTTGCTGATTTTTAGACTTCATTTTTCAGGGCTCGATTTTCGTGCCACGAAAAGTTTCATTTTTTTTGACATTTTATGTTTTGGGATGTCAAAAAATAATATATTAAGCACTTAGGTGCTATTTGTTTTGTTTTTCGGACTCTGATTTAGCCGATTTTAAGACGTCATTTTTCAGGGCTCGATTTTCGTGCCCCCGAAAAGTTTCATTTTTTTTGACATTTTATGTTTTGATAAGTCAAAAATAATATATGAAGCACTTTAGACCAATTTGTTTTGTTTTTCGGAATTTGATTTTGCTGATTTTTAGACTTCATTTTTCAGAGCTCGATTTTCGTGCCCCGAAAAATTTCATTTTTTTTGAAATTTCAAGTTTTGGGAAGTCAAAAAATAATATATGAAGCACGTAGGACCAATTTGTTTTGTTTTTCGGACTTTGATTTTGCTGATTTTTAGATTTCATTTTTCAAGGCTCGATTTTCGTGCCCCGAAAAGTTTCATTTTTTTTTAAATTTCAAGTTTTGGGAAGTCAAAAAATAATATTTTAAGCACTTAGGTGCTATTTGTTTTGTTTTTCGGACTCTGATTTAGCTGAATTTAAGACGTCATTTTTCAGGGCTCGATTTTCGTGCCTAGAAAAGTTTCATTTTTTTTTGACATTTTAAGTTTTGTGAAGTCAAAAAATAATATATGAAGTACTTAAGAACAATTTGTTTTGTTTTTCGGAATTTGATTTTGCTGATTTTTAAACTTCATTTTTCAGGGCTCGATTTTCATGCCTCGAAAAGTTTCATTTTTTTTGAGATTTTAAGCTCTGGGAAGTCAAAAAATAATATATGAAGCACTTAGGACCAATTTGTTTTGTTTTTCGAACTTTGATTTTGCTGATTTTTATACTTCATTTTTCAGGGCTCGATTTTCGTGCCCCGAAAAGTTTCATTTTTTTTGAGATTTTAAGTTCTGTGAAGTCAAAAAATAATATATGAAGCACTTAGGACCAATTTGTTTTGTTTTTCGAACTTTGATTTTGCTGATTTTTAGACTTCATTTTTCAGGGCTCGATTTTCGTGCCACGAAAAGTTTAATTTTTTTTCAAATTTCAAGTTTTGGGAAGTCAAAAAATAATATATTAAGCACTTCGGAGACATTTGTATTGTTTTTCGGACTATGATTTTGCTGATTTTTAGACGTCATTTTTCAGGGCTCTACTTTCGTGCCCCGAAAAGTTTCATTTTTTTTGACATTTTAAGTTTAGGAAAGTCAAAAATTAATATATTAAGCACTTAGGAGCCATTTGTTTTGTTTTTCGGACTCTTATTTTTCTGATTTTAAGACGTCATTTTTCAGGGATCGATTTTCGTGCCCCGAAAAGTTTCATTTTTTTGACATCTTATGTTTTGGGAAGTCAAAAAATAATATATGGAGCACTTAGGACCAATTTATTTTATTTTTCGGACTTTGATTTTGCTGAATTTTAGACTTCATTTTTCAGGTCTCAATTTTCGTGCCCCGTAAAGTTTCATTTTTTTTTTTAAATTTTAAGTTTTTGGAATTCAAAAAATAATATATTAAGCATTTAGTAGACATTTGTATTGTTTTTCGGACTCTGATTTAGCTGATTTTCAGAAGTCATTTTTTCGGGCTCGATTTTCGTGCCCCGAAAAGTTTCATTTTATTTGACATTTTATGTTTTGGGAAGTCAAAAAATAATATATGAAGCACTTGGGACCAATTGTTTTTGTTTTTCGGACTTTTATTTTGCTGATTTTTAGACTTCATTTTTCAGGGCTCGATTTTCGTGCCACGAAAAGTTTCATTTTTTTTGACATTTTATGTTTTGGGAAGTTAAAAAATAATATATTAAGCACTTATGTGCTATTTGTTTTGTTTTTCGGACTCTGATTTAGCTGATTTTAAGACGTCATTTTTCAGGGCTCGATTTTCGTGCCCCGAAAAGTTTCATTTTTTTTTGACATTTTATGTTTTGAGAAGTCAAAAAATAATATATGAAGCACTTTAGACCAATTTGTTTTGTTTTTCGGAATTTGATTTTGCTGATTTTTAGACTTCATTTTTCAGAGCTCGATTTTCGTGCCCCGAAAAGTTTAATTTTTTTTGAAATTTCAAGTTTTGGGAAGTCAAAAAATAATATATGAAGCACGTAGGACCAATTTGTTTTGTTTTTCGGACTTTGATTTTGCTGATTTTTAGACTTCATTTT
This sequence comes from Penstemon davidsonii, assembly GCA_034814905.1. Classification (NCBI taxonomy): domain Eukaryota; kingdom Viridiplantae; phylum Streptophyta; class Magnoliopsida; order Lamiales; family Plantaginaceae; genus Penstemon; species Penstemon davidsonii. The sequence continues at coordinate 109,688 of JAYDYQ010001052.1, forward strand.
TCAAGGCTCGATTTTCGTGCCCCGAAAAGTTTCATTTTTTTTAAAATTTCAAGTTTTGGGAAGTCAAAAAATAATATTTTAAGCACTTAGGTGCTATTTGTTTTGTTTTTCGGACTCTGATTTAGCTGAATTTAAGACGTCATTTTTCAGGGCTCGATTTTCGTGCCTAGAAAAGTTTCATTTTTTTTTTGACATTTTAAGTTTTGTGAAGTCAAAAAATAATATATGAAGCACTTAAGAACAATTTGTTTTGTTTTTCGGAATTTGATTTTGCTAATTTTTAAACTTCATTTTTCAGGGCTCGATTTTCATGCCTCGAAAAGTTTCATTTTTTTTGAGATTTTAAGTTCTGGGAAGTCAAAAAATAATATATGAAGCACTTAGGACCAATTTGTTTTGTTTTTCGAACTTTGATTTTGCTGATTTTTAGACTTCATTTTTCAGAGCTCGATTTTCGTGCCCCGAAAAGTTTCATTTTTTTTTGACATTTTATGTTTTGATAAGTCAAAAATAATATATGAAGCACTTTAGACCAATTTGTTTTGTTTATCGGAATTTGATTTTGCCGATTTTTAGACTTCATTTTTCAGAGCTCGATTTTCGTGCCCCGAAAAATTTCATTTTTTTTGAAATTTCAAGTTTTGGGAAGTCAAAAAATAATATATGAAGCACGTAGGACCAATTTGTTTTGTTTTTCGGACTTTGATTTTGCTGATTTTTAGACTTCATTTTTCAAGGCTCGATTTTCGTGCCCCGAAAAGTTTCATTTTTTTTAAAATTTCAAGTTTTGGGAAGTCAAAAAATAATATTTTAAGCACTTAGGTGCTATTTGTTTGGTTTTTCGGACTCTGATTTAGCTGAATTTAAGACGTCATTTTTCAGGGCTCGATTTTCGTGCCTAGAAAAGTTTCATTTTTTTTTTGACATTTTAAGTTTTGTGAAGTGAAAAAATAATATATGAAGCACTTAAGAACAATTTGTTTTGTTTTTCGGAATTTGATTTTGCTAATTTTTAAACTTCATTTTTCAGGGCTCGATTTTCATGCCTCGAAAAGTTTCATTTTTTTTGAGATTTTAAGTTCTGGGAAGTCAAAAAATAATATATGAAGCACTTAGGACCAATTTGTTTTTGTTTTTCGGACTTTTATTTTGCTGATTTTTAGACTTCATTTTTCAGGGCTCGATTTTCGTGCCACGAAAAGTTTCATTTTTTTTGACATTTTATGTTTTGGGAAGTTAAAAAATAATATATTAAGCACTTATGTCCTATTTGTTTTGTTTTTCGGACTCTGATTTAGCTGATTTTAAGACGTCATTTTTCAGGGCTCGATTTTCGTGCCCCGAAAAGTTTCATTTTTTTTTGACATTTTATGTTTTGAGAAGTAAAAAAATATTATATGAAGCACTTTAGACCATTTTGTTTTGTTTTTCGGAATTTGATTTTGCTGATTTTTAGACTTCATTTTTCAGAGCTCGATTTTCGTGCCCCGAAAAGTTTCATTTTTTTTGAAATTTCAAGTTTTGGGAAGTCAAAAAATAATATATGAAGCACGTAGGACCAATTTGTTTTGTTTTTCGGACTTTGATTTTGCTGATTTTTAGACTTCATTTTTCAAGGCTCGATTTTCGTGCCCCCAAAAGTTTCATTTTTTTTTAAATTTCAAGTTTTGGGAAGTCAAAAAATAATATTTTAAGCACTTAGGTGCTATTTGTTTTGTTTTTCGGACTCTGAGTTAGCTGAATTTAAGACGTCATTTTTCAGGGCTCGATTTTCTTGCCTAGAAAAGTTTCATTTTTTTTTGACATTTTAAGTTTTGTGAAGTCAAAAAATAATATATGAAGCACTTAAGAACAATTTGTTTTGTTTTTCGGAATTTGATTTTGCTAATTTTTAAACTTCATTTTTCAGGGCTCGATTTTCATGCCTCGAAAAGTTTCATTTTTTTTGAGATTTTAAGTTCTGGGAAGTCAAAAAATAATATATGAAGCACTTAGGTCCAATTTGTTTTGTTTTTCGAACTTTGATTTTGCTGATTTTTAGACTTCATTTTTCAGAGCTCGATTTTCGTGCCACGAAAATTTTCATTTTTCTTCAAATTTCAAGTTTTGGGAAGTCAAAAAATAATATATTAAGCACTTCGGAGACATTTGTATTGTTTTTCGGACTATGATTTTGCTGATTTTTAGACGTCATTTTTCAGGGCTCTACTTTCGTGCCCCGAAAAGTTTCATTTTTTTTGACATTTTAAGTTTAGGGAAGTCAAAAATTAATATATTAAGCACTTAGGAGCCATTTGTTTTGTTTTTCGGACTCTTATTTTTCTGATTTTAAGACGTCATTTTTCAGGGATCGATTTTCGTGCCCCGAAAAGTTTCATTTTTTTGACATCTTATGTTTTGGGAAGTCAAAAAATAATATATGGAGCACTTAGGACCAATTTATTTTATTTTTCGGACTTTGATTTTGCTGAATTTTAGACTTCATTTTTCAGGTCTCAATTTTCGTGCCCCGAAAAGTTTCATTTTTTTTTGAAATTTTAAGTTTTTGGAATTCAAAAAATAATATATTAAGCATTTAGTAGACATTTGTATTGTTTTTCGGACTCTGATTTAGCTGATTTTCAGAAGTCATTTTTTCGGGCTCGATTTTCGTGCCCCGGAAAGTTTCATTTTTTTTGACATTTTATGTTTTGGGAAGTCAAAAAATAATATATGAAGCACTTGGGACCAATTGTTTTTGTTTTTCGGACTTTTATTTTGCTGATTTTTAGACTTCATTTTTCAGGGCTCGATTTTCGTGCCACGAAAAGTTTCATTTTTTTTGACATTTTATGTTTTGGGAAGTTAAAAAATAATATATTAAGCACTTATGTGCTATTTGTTTTGTTTTTCGGACTCTGATTTAGCTGATTTTAAGACGTCATTTTTCAGGGCTCGATTTTCGTGCCCCGAAAAGTTTCATTTTTTTTTGACATTTTATGTTTTGAGAAGTCAAAAAATAATATATGAAGCACTTTAGACCAATTTGTTTTGTTTTTCGGAATTTGATTTTGCTGATTTTTAGACTTCATTTTTCAGAGCTCGATTTTCGTGCCCCGAAAAGTTTCATTTTTTTTGAAATTTCAAGTTTTGGGAAGTCAAAAAATAATATATGAAGCACGTAGGACCAATTTGTTTTGTTTTTCGGACTTTGATTTTGCTGATTTTTAGACTTCATTTTTCAAGGCTCGATTTTCGTGCCCCGAAAAGTTTCATTTTTTTTAAATTTCAAGTTTTGGGAAGTCAAAAAATAATATTTTAAGCACTTAGGTGCTATTTGTTTTGTTTTTCGGACTCTGATTTAGCTGAATTTAAGACGTCATTTTTCAGGGCTCGATTTTCGTGCCTAGAAAAGTTTCATTTTTTTTTTGACATTTTAAGTTTTGTGAAGTCAAAAAATAATATATGAAGCACTTAAGAACAATTTGTTTTGTTTTTCGGAATTTGATTTTGCTAATTTTTAAACTTCATTTTTCAGGGCTCGATTTTCATGCCTCGAAAAGTTTCATTTTTTTTGAGATTTTAAGTTCTGGGAAGTCAAAAAATAATATATGAAGCACTTAGGTCCAATTTGTTTTGTTTTTCGAACTTTGATTTTGCTGATTTTTAGACTTCATTTTTCAGAGCTCGATTTTCGTGCCCCGAAAAGTTTCATTTTTTTTTGAAATTTCAAGTTTTGGGAAGTCAAAAAATAATATATTAAGCACTTAGGAGACATTTGTATTGTTTTTCGGACTATGATTTTGCTGATTTTTAGACGTCATTTTTCATGGCTCTACTTTCGTGCCCCGAAACGTTTCATTTTTTTTGACATTTTATGTTTTGGGAAGTCAAAAAATAATATATTAAGCACTTAGGAGCCATTTGTTTTGTTTTTCGGACTTTGATTTTACTGATTTTAAGACGTCATTTTTCAGGGATTGATTTCCGTGCCCCGAAAAGTTTCATTTTTTTTGACATTTTAAGTTTAGGGAAGTCAAAAATTAATATATTAAGCACATAGGAGCCATTTGTTTTGTTTTTCGGACTCTGATTTTGCTGATTTTAAGACGTCATTTTTCAGGGATCGATTTCCGTGCCCCGGAAAGTTTCATTTTTTTGACATTTTATGTTTTAGGAAGTCACAAAATAATATATTAAGCACTTAGGTGCAATTTGTTTTGTTTTTCGGACTCTGATTTAGCTTATTTTAAGACGTCATTTTTTAGGGCTCGTTTTTCGTGCCCCGAAAAGTTTCATTTTTTTTTACATTTTAAGTTTTGGGAAGTCAAAATATAATATATGAAGCACTTGGGACCAATTTGTTTTGTTTTTCGGACTTTGATTTTGCTGATTTTTAGACTTCATTTTTCAAGGCTCGATTTTCGTGCCCCGAAAAGTTTCATTTTTTTTTGAAATTTCAAGTTTTGGGAAGTCAAAAAATAATATATTAAGCACTTAGGTGCAATATGTTTTGTTTTTCGGACTCTGATTTAGCTGATTTTAAGACGTCATTTTTAAGGGCTCGATTTTCGTGCCCCGAAAAGTTTCATTTTTTTTTGACATTTTAAGTTTTGGGAAGTCAAAATATAATATATGAAGCACTTGGGACCAATTTGTTTTGTTTTTCGGACTTTCATTTTGCTGATTTTTAAACTTCATTTTTCAGGGCTCGATTTTCATGCCTCGAAAAGTTTCATTTTTTTTGAGATTTTAAGTTATGTGAAGTCAAAAAATAATATATGAAGCACTTAGGACCAATTTGTTTTGTTTTTCGAACTTTGATTTTGCTGATTTTTAGACTTCATTTTTCAGGGCTCGATTTTCGTGCCACGAAAAGTTTCATTTTTTTTCAAATTTCAAGTTTTGGGAAATCAAAAAATAATATATTAAGCACTTCGGAGACATTTGTATTGTTTTTCGGACTATGATTTTGCTGATTTTTAGACGTCATTTTTCAGGGCTCTACTTTCGTGCCCCGAAAAGTTTCATTTTTTTTGACATTTTAAGTTTAGGGAAGTCAAAAATTAATATATTAAGCACTTAGGAGCCATTTGTTTTGTTTTTCGGACTCTTATTTTGCTGATTTTAAGACGTCATTTTTCAGGGATCGATTTCCGTGCCCCGAAAAGTTTCATTTTTTTGACATTTTATGTTTTGGGAAGTCAAAAAATAATATATGGAGCACTTAGGACCAATTTATTTTATTTTTCGGACTTTGATTTTGCTGAATTTTAGACTTCATTTTTCAGGTCTCAATTTTCGTGCCCCGAAAAGTTTCATTTTTTTTTGAAATTTTAAGTTTTTGGAATTCAAAAAATAATATATTAAGCATTTAGGAGACATTTGTATTGTTTTTCGGACTCTGATTTAGCTGATTTTCAGAAGTCATTTTTTCGGGCTCGATTTTCGTGCCCCGAAAAGTTTCATTTTTTTTGACATTTTATGTTTTGGGAAGTCAAAAAATAATATATGAAGCACTTGGGACCAATTGTTTTTGTTTTTCGGACTTTTATTTTGCTGATTTTTAGACTTCATTTTTCAGGGCTCGATTTTCGTGCCACGAAAAGTTTCATTTTTTTTGACATTTTATGTTTTGGGAAGTTAAAAAATAATATATTAAGCACTTATGTGCTATTTGTTTTGTTTTTCGGACTCTGATTTAGCTGATTTTAAGACGTCATTTTTCAGGGCTCGATTTTCGTGCCCCGAAAAGTTTCATTTTTTTTTGACATTTTATGTTTTGAGAAGTCAAAAAATAATATATGAAGCACTTTAGACCAATTTGTTTTGTTTTTCGGAATTTGATTTTGCTGATTTTTAGACTTCATTTTTCAGAGCTCGATTTTCGTGCCCCGAAAAGTTTCATTTTTTTTGAAATTTCAAGTTTTGGGAAGTCAAAAAATAATATATGAAGCACGTAGGACCAATTTGTTTTGTTTTTCGGACTTTGATTTTGCTGATTTTTAGACTTCATTTTTCAAGGCTCGATTTTCGTGCCCCGAAAAGTTTCATTTTTTTTTAAATTTCAAGTTTTGGGAAGTCAAAAAATAATATTTTAAGCACTTAGGTGCTATTTGTTTTGTTTTTCGGACTCTGATTTAGCTGAATTTAAGATGTCATTTTTCAGGGCTCGATTTTCGTGCCTAGAAAAGTTTCATTTTTTTTTGACATTTTAAGTTTTGTGAAGTCAAAAAATAATATATGAAGCACTTAAGAACAATTTGTTTTGTTTTTCGGAATTTGATTTTGCTAATTTTTAAACTTCATTTTTCAGGGCTCGATTTTCATGCCTCGAAAAGTTTCATTTTTTTTGAGATTTTAAGTTCTGGGAAGTCAAAAAATAATATATGAAGCACTTAGGTCCAATTTGTTTTGTTTTTCGAACTTTGATTTTGCTGATTTTTAGACTTCATTTTTCAGAGCTCGATTTTCGTGCCCCGAAAAGTTTCATTTTTTTTTGAAATTTCAAGTTTTGGGAAGTCAAAAAATAATATATTAAGCACTTAGGAGACATTTGTATTGTTTTTCGGACTATGATTTTGCTGATTTTCAGACGTCATTTTTCATGGCTCTACTTTTGTGCCCCGAAACGTTTCATTTTTTTTGACATTTTATGTTTTGGGAAGTCAAAAAATAATATATTAAGCACTTAGGAGCCATTTGTTTTGTTTTTCGGACTTTGATTTTACTGATTTTAAGACGTCATTTTTCAGGGATTGATTTTCGTGCCCCGAAAAGTTTCATTTTTTTTGACATTTTAAGTTTAGGGAAGTCAAAAATTAATATATTAAGCACATAGGAGCCATTTGTTTTGTTTTTCGGACTCTGATTTTGCTGATTTTAAGACGTCATTTTTCAGGGATCGATTTCCGTGCCCCGAAAAGTTTCATTTTTTTGACATTTTATGTTTTAGGAAGTCACAAAATAATATATTAAGCACTTAGGTGCAATTTGTTTTGTTTTTCGGACTCTGATTTAGCTTATTTTAAGACGTCATTTTTTAGGGCTCGTTTTTCGTGCCCCGAAAAGTTTCATTTTTTTTTACATTTTAAGTTTTGGGAAGTCAAAATATAATATATGAAGCACTTGGGACCAATTTGTTTTGTTTTTCGGACTTTGATTTTGCTGATTTTTAGACTTCATTTTTCAAGGCTCGATTTTCGTGCCCCGAAAAGTTTCATTTTTTTTGAAATTTCAAGTTTTGGGAAGTCAAAAAATAATATATTAAGCACTTAGGTGCAATATGTTTTGTTTTTCGGACTCTGATTTAGCTGATTTTAAGACGTCATTTTTAAGGGCTCGATTTTCGTGCCCCGAAAAGTTTCATTTTTTTTTGACATTTTAAGTTTTGGGAAGTCAAAATATAATATATGAAGCACTTGGGACCAATTTGTTTTGTTTTTCGGACTTTCATTTTGCTGATTTTTAAACTTCATTTTTCAGGGCTCGATTTTCATGCCTCGAAAAGTTTCATTTTTTTTGAGATTTTAAGTTATGTGAAGTCAAAAAATAATATATGAAGCACTTAGGACCAATTTGTTTTGTTTTTCGAACTTTGATTTTGCTGATTTTTAGACTTCATTTTTCAGGGCTCGATTTTCGTGCCACGAAAAGTTTCATTTTTTTTCAAATTTCAAGTTTTGGGAAATCAAAAAATAATATATTAAGCACTTCGGAGACATTTGTATTGTTTTTCGGACTATGATTTTGCTGATTTTTAGACGTCATTTTTCAGGGCTCTACTTTCGTGCCCCGAAAAGTTTCATTTTTTTTGACATTTTAAGTTTAGGGAAGTCAAAAATTAATATATTAAGCACTTAGGAGCCATTTGTTTTGTTTTTCGGACTCTTATTTTGCTGATTTTAAGACGTCATTTTTCAGGGATCGATTTCCGTGCCCCGAAAAGTTTCATTTTTTTGACATTTTATGTTTTGGGAAGTCAAAAAATAATATATGGAGCACTTAGGACCAATTTATTTTATTTTTCGGACTTTGATTTTGCTGAATTTTAGACTTCATTTTTCAGGTCTCAATTTTCGTGCCCCGAAAAGTTTCATTTTTTTTTGAAATTTTAAGTTTTTGGAATTCAAAAAATAATATATTAAGCATTTAGGAGACATTTGTATTGTTTTTCGGACTCTGATTTAGCTGATTTTCAGAAGTCATTTTTTCGGGCTCGATTTTCGTGCCCCGAAAAGTTTCATTTTTTTTGACATTTTATGTTTTGGGAAGTCAAAAAATAATATATGAAGCACTTGGGACCAATTGTTTTTGTTTTTCGGACTTTTATTTTGCTGATTTTTAGACTTCATTTTTCAGGGCTCGATTTTCGTGCCACGAAAAGTTTCATTTTTTTTGACATTTTATGTTTTGGGAAGTTAAAAAATAATATATTAAGCACTTATGTGCTATTTGTTTTGTTTTTCGGACTCTGATTTAGCTGATTTTAAGACGTCATTTTTCAGGGCTCGATTTTCGTGCCCCGAAAAGTTTCATTTTTTTTTGACATTTTATGTTTTGAGAAGTCAAAAAATAATATATGAAGCACTTTAGACCAATTTGTTTTGTTTTTCGGAATTTGATTTTGCTGATTTTTAGACTTCATTTTTCAGAGCTCGATTTTCGTGCCCCGAAAAGTTTCATTTTTTTTGAAATTTCAAGTTTTGGGAAGTCAAAAAATAATATATGAAGCACGTAGGACCAATTTGTTTTGTTTTTCGGACTTTGATTTTGCTGATTTTTAGACTTCATTTTTCAAGGCTCGATTTTCGTGCCCCGAAAAGTTTCATTTTTTTTTAAATTTCAAGTTTTGGGAAGTCAAAAAATAATATTTTAAGCACTTAGGTGCTATTTGTTTTGTTTTTCGGACTCTGATTTAGCTGAATTTAAGACGTCATTTTTCAGGGCTCGATTTTCGTGCCTAGAAAAGTTTCATTTTTTTTTGACATTTTAAGTTTTGTGAAGTCAAAAAATAATATATGAAGCACTTAAGAACAATTTGTTTTGTTTTTCGGAATTTGATTTTGCTAATTTTTAAACTTCATTTTTCAGGGCTCGATTTTCATGCCTCGAAAAGTTTCATTTTTTTTGAGATTTTAAGTTCTGGGAAGTCAAAAAATAATATATGAAGCACTTAGGTCCAATTTGTTTTGTTTTTCGAACTTTGATTTTGCTGATTTTTAGACTTCATTTTTCAGAGCTCGATTTTCGTGCCCCGAAAAGTTTCATTTTTTTTTGAAATTTCAAGTTTTGGGAAGTCAAAAAATAATATATTAAGCACTTAGGAGACATTTGTATTGTTTTTCGGACTATGATTTTGCTGATTTTTAGACGTCATTTTTCATGGCTCTACTTTCGTGCCCCGAAACGTTTCATTTTTTTTGACATTTTATGTTTTGGGAAGTCAAAAAATAATATATTAAGCACTTAGGAGCCATTTGTTTTGTTTTTCGGACTTTGATTTTACTGATTTTAAGACGTCATTTTTCAGGGATTGATTTCCGTGCCCCGAAAAGTTTCATTTTTTTTGACATTTTAAGTTTAGGGAAGTCAAAAATTAATATATTAAGCACATAGGAGCCATTTGTTTTGTTTTTCGGACTCTGATTTTGCTGATTTTAAGACGTCATTTTTCAGGGATCGATTTCCGTGCCCCGAAAAGTTTCATTTTTTTGACATTTTATGTTTTAGGAAGTCACAAAATAATATATTAAGCACTTAGGTGCAATTTGTTTTGTTTTTCGGACTCTGATTTAACTGATTTTAAGACGTCATTTTTTAGGGCTCGTTTTTCGTGCCCCGAAAAGTTTCATTTTTTTTTACATTTTAAGTTTTGGGAAGTCAAAATATAATATATGAAGCACTTGGGACCAATTTGTTTTGTTTTTCGGACTTTGATTTTGCTGATTTTTAGACTTCATTTTTCAAGGCTCGATTTTCGTGCCCCGAAAAGTTTCATTTTTTTTTGAAATTTCAAGTTTTGGGAAGTCAAAAAATAATATATTAAGCACTTAGGTGCAATATGTTTTGTTTTTCGGACTCTGATTTAGCTGATTTTAAGACGTCATTTTTAAGGGCTCGATTTTCGTGCCCCGAAAAGTTTCATTTTTTTTGACATTTTAAGTTTTGGGAAGTCAAAATATAATATATGAAGCACTTGGGACCAATTTGTTTTGTTTTTCGGACTTTCATTTTGCTGATTTTTAAACTTCATTTTTCAGGGCTCGATTTTCATGCCTCGAAAAGTTTCATTTTTTTTGAGATTTTAAGTTATGTGAAGTCAAAAAATAATATATGAAGCACTTAGGACCAATTTGTTTTGTTTTTCGAACTTTGATTTTGCTGATTTTTAGACTTCATTTTTCAGGGCTCGATTTTCGTGCCACGAAAAGTTTCATTTTTTTTCAAATTTCAAGTTTTGGGAAATCAAAAAATAATATATTAAGCACTTCGGAGACATTTGTATTGTTTTTAGGACTATGATTTTGCTGATTTTTAGACGTCATTTTTCAGGGCTCTACTTTCGTGCCCCGAAAAGTTTCATTTTTTTTGACATTTTAAGTTTAGGGAAGTCAAAAATTAATATATTAAGCACTTAGGAGCCATTTGTTTTGTTTTTCGGACTCTTATTTTGCTGATTTTAAGACGTCATTTTTCAGGGATCGATTTCCGTGCCCCGAAAAGTTTCATTTTTTTGACATTTTATGTTTTGGGAAGTCAAAAAATAATATATGGAGCACTTAGGACCAATTTATTTTATTTTTCGGACTTTGATTTTGCTGAATTTTAGACTTCATTTTTCAGGTCTCAATTTTCGTGCCCCGAAAAGTTTCATTTTTTTTTGAAATTTTAAGTTTTTGGAATTCAAAAAATAATATATTAAGCATTTAGGAGACATTTGTATTGTTTTTCGGACTCTGATTTAGCTGATTTTCAGAAGTCATTTTTTCGGGCTCGATTTTCGTGCCCCGAAAAGTTTCATTTTTTTTGACATTTTATGTTTTGGGAAGTCAAAAAATAATATATGAAGCACTTGGGACCAATTGTTTTTGTTTTTCGGACTTTTATTTTGCTGATTTTTAGACTTCATTTTTCAGGGCTCGATTTTCGTGCCACGAAAAGTTTCATTTTTTTTGACATTTTATGTTTTGGGAAGTTAAAAAATAATATATTAAGCACTTATGTGCTATTTGTTTTGTTTTTCGGACTCGGATTTAGCTGATTTTAAGACGTCATTTTTCAGGGCGCGATTTTCGTGCCCCGAAAAGTTTCATTTTTTTTTGACATTTTATGTTTTGAGAAGTCAAAAAATAATATATGAAGCACTTTAGACCAATTTGTTTTGTTTTTCGGAATTTGATTTTGCTGATTTTTAGACTTCATTTTTCAGAGCTCGATTTTCGTGCCCCGAAAAGTTTCATTTTTTTTGAAATTTCAAGTTTTTGGAAGTCAAAAAATAATATATGAAGCACGTAGGACCAATTTGTTTTGTTTTTCGGACTTTGATTTTGCTGATTTTTAGACTTCATTTTTCAAGGCTCGATTTTCGTGCCCCGAAAAGTTTCATTTTTTTTTAAATTTCAAGTTTTGGGAAGTCAAAAAATAATATTTTAAGCACTTAGGTGCTATTTGTTTTGTTTTTCGGACTCTGAGTTAGCTGAATTTAAGACGTCATTTTTCAGGGCTCGATTTTCGTGCCTAGAAAAGTTTCATTTTTTTTTGACATTTTAAGTTTTGTGAAGTCAAAAAATAATATATGAAGCACTTAAGAACAATTTGTTTTGTTTTTCGGAATTTGATTTTGCTAATTTTTAAACTTCATTTTTCAGGGCTCGATTTTCATGCCTCGAAAAGTTTCATTTTTTTTGAGATTTTAAGTTCTGGGAAGTCAAAAAATAATATATGAAGCACTTAGGTCCAATTTGTTTTGTTTTTCGAACTTTGATTTTGCTGATTTTTAGACTTCATTTTTCAGAGCTCGATTTTCGTGCCACGAAAAGTTTCATTTTTCTTCAAATTTCAAGTTTTGGGAAGTCAAAAAATAATATATTAAGCACTTCGGAGACATTTGTATTGTTTTTCGGACTATGATTTTGCTGATTTTTAGACGTCATTTTTCAGGGCTCTACTTTCGTACCCCGAAAAGTTTCATTTTTTTTGACATTTTAAGTTTAGGGAAGTCAAAAATTAATATATTAAGCACTTAGGAGCCATTTGTTTTGTTTTTCGGACTCTTATTTTGCTGATTTTAAGACGTCATTTTTCAGGGATCGATTTCCGTGCCCCGAAAAGTTTCATTTTTTTGACATTTTATGTTTTGGGAAGTCAAAAAATAATATATGGAGCACTTAGGACCAATTTATTTTATTTTTCGGACTTTGATTTTGCTGAATTTTAGACTTCATTTTTCAGGTCTCAATTTTCGTGCCCCGAAAAGTTTCATTTTTTTTTGAAATTTTAAGTTTTTGGAATTCAAAAAATAATATATTAAGCATTTAGTAGACATTTGTATTGTTTTTCGGACTCTGATTTAGCTGATTTTCAGAAGTCATTTTTTCGGGCTCGATTTTCGTGCCCCGGAAAGTTTCATTTTTTTTGACATTTTATGTTTTGGGAAGTCAAAAAATAATATATGAAGCACTTGGGACCAATTGTTTTTGTTTTTCGGACTTTTATTTTGCTGATTTTTAGACTTCATTTTTCAGGGCTCGATTTTCGTGCCACGAAAAGTTTCATTTTTTTTGACATTTTATGTTTTGGGAAGTTAAAAAATAATATATTAAGCACTTATGTGCTATTTGTTTTGTTTTTCGGACTCTGATTTAGCTGATTTTAAGACGTCATTTTTCAGGGCTCGATTTTCGTGCCCCGAAAAGTTTCATTTTTTTTTGACATTTTATGTTTTGAGAAGTCAAAAAATAATATATGAAGCACTTTAGACCAATTTGTTTTGTTTTTCGGAATTTGATTTTGCTGATTTTTAGACTTCATTTTTCAGAGCTCGATTTTCGTGCCCCGAAAAGTTTCATTTTTTTTGAAATTTCAAGTTTTGGGAAGTCAAAAAATAATATATGAAGCACGTAGGACCAATTTGTTTTGTTTTTCGGACTTTGATTTTGCTGATTTTTAGACTTCATTTTTCAAGGCTCGATTTTCGTGCCCCGAAAAGTTTCATTTTTTTTTAAATTTCAAGTTTTGGGAAGTCAAAAAATAATATTTTAAGCACTTAGGTGCTATTTGTTTTGTTTTTCGGACTCTGAGTTAGCTGAATTTAAGACGTCATTTTTCAGGGCTCGATTTTCGTGCCTAGAAAAGTTTAATTTTTTTTTGACATTTTAAGTTTTGTGAAGTCAAAAAATAATATATGAAGCACTTAAGAACAATTTGTTTTGTTTTTCGGAATTTGATTTTGCTAATTTTTAAACTTCATTTTTCAGGGCTCGATTTTCATGCCTCGAAAAGTTTCATTTTTTTTGAGATTTTAAGTTCTGGGAAGTCAAAAAATAATATATGAAGCACTTAGGTCCAATTTGTTTTGTTTTTAGAACTTTGATTTTGCTGATTTTTAGACTTCATTTTTCAGAGCTCGATTTTCGTGCCACGAAAAGTTTCATTTTTCTTCAAATTTCAAGTTTTGGGAAGTCAAAAAATAATATATTAAGCACTTCGGAGACATTTGTATTGTTTTTCGGACTATGATTTTGCTGATTTTTAGACGTCATTTTTCAGGGCTCTACTTTCGTACCCCGAAAAGTTTCATTTTTTTTGACATTTTAAGTTTAGGGAAGTCAAAAATTAATATATTAAGCACTTAGGAGCCATTTGTTTTGTTTTTCGGACTCTTATTTTGCTGATTTTAAGACGTCATTTTTCAGGGATCGATTTCCGTGCCCCGAAAAGTTTCATTTTTTTGACATTTTATGTTTTGGGAAGTCAAAAAATAATATATGGAGCACTTAGGACCAATTTATTTTATTTTTCGGACTTTGATTTTGCTGAATTTTAGACTTCATTTTTCAGGTCTCAATTTTCGTGCCCCGAAAAGTTTCATTTTTTTTTGAAATTTTAAGTTTTTGGAATTCAAAAAATAATATATTAAGCATTTAGTAGACATTTGTATTGTTTTTCGGACTCTGATTTAGCTGATTTTCAGAAGTCATTTTTTCGGGCTCGATTTTCGTGCCCCGGAAAGTTTCATTTTTTTTGACATTTTATGTTTTGGGAAGTCAAAAAATAATATATGAAGCACTTGGGACCAATTGTTTTTGTTTTTCGGACTTTTATTTTGCTGATTTTTAGACTTCATTTTTCAGGGCTCGATTTTCGTGCCACGAAAAGTTTCATTTTTTTTGACATTTTATGTTTTGGGAAGTTAAAAAATAATATATTAAGCACTTATGTGCTATTTGTTTTGTTTTTCGGACTCTGATTTAGCTGATTTTAAGACGTCATTTTTCAGGGCTCGATTTTCGTGCCCCGAAAAGTTTCATTTTTTTTTGACATTTTACTTTTTTACAATTCAAAAAATAATATTTCAAGCACTTTAGACCAATTTGTTTTGTTTTTCGGAATTTGTGTTTGCTGGTTATTAGACTTCATTTTTCAGGGCTCGATTTTCGTGCCCCGAAAAGTTTCATTTTTTTTGAAATTTCAAGTTTTGGGAAGTCAAAAAATAATATATGAAGCACGTAGGACCAATTTGTTTTGTTTTTCGGACTTTGATTTTGCTGATTTTTAGACTTCATTTTTCAAGGCTCGATTTTCGTGCCCCGAAAAGTTTCATTTTTTTTTAAATTTCAAGTTTTGGGAAGTCAAAAAATAATATTTTAAGCACTTAGGTGCTATTTGTTTTGTTTTTCGGACTCTGATTTAGCTGATTTTAAGACGTCATTTTTCAGGGCTCGATTTTCGTGCCTAGAAAAGTTTCATTTTTTTTTGACATTTTAAGTTTTGTGAAGTCAAAAAATAATATATGAATACTTAAGAACAATTTGTTTTGTTTTTCGGAATTTGATTTTGCTAATTTTTAAACTTCATTTTTCAGGGCTCGATTTTCATGCATCGAAAAGTTTCATTTTTTTTGAGATTTTAAGTTCTGGGAAGTCAAAAAATAATATATGAAGCACTTAGGTCCAATTTGTTTTGTTTTTCGAACTTTAATTTTGCTGATCTTTAGACTTCATTTTTCAGAGCTCGATTTTCGTGCCCCGAAAAGTTTCATTTTTTTTTGAAATTTCAAGTTTTGGGAAGTCAAAAAATAATATATTAAGCACTTAGGAGACATTTGTATTGTTTTTCGGACTATGATTTTGCTGATTTTTAGACGTCATTTTTCATGGCTCTACTTTCGTGCCCCGAAACGTTTCATTTTTTTTGACATTTTATGTTTTGGGAAGTCAAAAAATAATATATTAAGCACTTAGGAGCCATTTGTTTTGTTTTTCGGACTTTGATTTTACTGATTTTAAGACGTCATTTTTCAGGGATTGATTTCCGTGCCCCGAAAAGTTTCATTTTTTTTGACATTTTAAGTTTAGGGAAGTCAAAAATTAATATATTAAGCACTTAGGAGCCATTTGTTTTGTTTTTCGGACTCTGATTTTGCTGATTTTAAGACGTCATTTTTCAGGGATCGATTTCCGTGCCCCGAAAAGTTTCATTTTTTTGACATTTTATGTTTTAGGAAGTCACAAAATAATATATTAAGCACTTAGGTGCAATTCGTTTTGTTTTTCGGACTCTGATTTAGCTGATTTTAAGACGTCATTTTTTAGGGCTCGTTTTTCGTGCCCCGAAAAGTTTCATTTTTTTTTACATTTTAAGTTTTGGGAAGTCAAAATATAATATATGAAGCACTTGGGACCAATTTGTTTTGTTTTTCGGACTTTGATTTTGCTGATTTTTAGACTTCATTTTTCAAGGCTCGATTTTCGTGCCCCGAAAAGTTTCATTTTTTTTTGAAATTTCAAGTTTTGGGAAGTCAAAAAATAATATATTAAGCACTTAGGTGCAATATGTTTTGTTTTTCAGACTCTGATTTAGCTGATTTTAAGACGTCATTTTTAAGGGCTCGATTTTCGTGCCCCGAAAAGTTTCATTTTTTTTTGACATTTTAAGTTTTGGGAAGTCAAAATATAATATATGAAGCACTTGGGACCAATTTGTTTTGTTTTTCGGACTTTCATTTTGCTGATTTTTAAACTTCATTTTTCAGGGCTCGATTTTCATGCCTCGAAAAGTTTCATTTTTTTTGAGATTTTAAGTTATGTGAAGTCAAAAAATAATATATGAAGCACTTAGGACCAATTTGTTTTGTTTTTCGAACTTTGATTTTGCTGATTTTTAGACTTCATTTTTCAGGGCTCGATTTTCGTGCCACGAAAAGTTTCATTTTTTTTCAAATTTCAAGTTTTGGGAAGTCAAAAAATAATATATTAAGCACTTCGGAGACATTTGTATTGTTTTTCGGACTATGATTTTGCTGATTTTTAGACGTCATTTTTCAGGGCTCTACTTTCGTGCCCCGAAAAGTTTCATTTTTTTTGACATTTTAAGTTTAGGGAAGTCAAAAATTAATATATTAAGCACTTAGGAGCCATTTGTTTTGTTTTTCGGACTCTTATTTTGCTGATTTTAAGACGTCATTTTTCAGGGATCGATTTCCGTGCCCCGAAAAGTTTCATTTTTTTGACATTTTATGTTTTGGGAAGTCAAAAAATAATATATGGAGCACTTAGGACCAATTTATTTTATTTTTCGGACTTTGATTTTGCTGAATTTTAGACTTCATTTTTCAGGTCTCAATTTTCGTGCCCCGAAAAGTTTCATTTTTTTTTGAAATTTTAAGTTTTTGGAATTCAAAAAATAATATATTAAGCATTTAGGAGACATTTGTATTGTTTTTCGGACTCTGATTTAGCTGATTTTCAGAAGTCATTTTTTAGGGCTCGATTTTCGTGCCCCGAAAAGTTTCATTTTTTTTGACATTTTATGTTTTGGGAAGTCAAAAAATAATATATGAAGCACTTTGGACCAATTTGTTTTGTTTTTCGGACTTTTATTTTGCTGATTTTTAGACTTCATTTTTCAGGGCTCGATTTTCGTGCCACGAAAAGTTTCATTTTTTTTGACATTTTATGTTTTGGGAAGTCAAAAAATAATATATTAAGCACTTAGGTGCTATTTGTTTTGTTTTTCGGACTCTGATTTAGTTGATTTTAAGACGTCATTTTTCAGGGCTCGATTTTCGTGCCCCCGAAAAGTTTCATTTTTTTTGACATTTTATGTTTTGAGAAGTCAAAAAATAATATATGAAGCACTTTAGACCAATTTGTTTTGTTTTTCGGAATTTGATTTTGCTGATTTTTAGACTTCATTTTTCAGAGCTCGATTTTCGTGCCCCGAAAAGTTTCATTTTTTTTGAAATTTCAAGTTTTGGGAAGTCAAAAAATAATATATGAAGCACGTAGGACCAATTTGTTTTGTTTTTCGGACTTTGATTTTGCTGATTTTAAGACTTCATTTTTCAAGGCTCGATTTTCGTGCCCCGAAAAGTTTCATTTTTTTTTAAATTTCAAGTTTTGGGAAGTCAAAAAATAATATTTTAAGCACTTAGGTGCTATTTGTTTTGTTTTTCGGACTCTGATTTAGCTGAATTTAAGACGTCATTTTTCAGGGCTCGATTTTCGTGCCTAGAAAAGTTTCATTTTTTTTTGACATTTTAAGTTTTGTGAAGTCAAAAAATAATATATGAAGCACTTAAGAACAATTTGTTTTGTTTTTCGGAATTTGATTTTGCTAATTTTTAAACTTCATTTTTCAGGGCTCGATTTTCATGCCTCGAAAAGTTTCATTTTTTTTGAGATTTTAAGTTCTGGGAAGTCAAAAAATAATATATGAAGCACTTAGGACCAATTTGTTTTGTTTTTCGAACTTTGATTTTTGCTGATTTTTAGACTTCATTTTTCAGAGCTCGATTTTCGTGCCCCGAAAAGTTTCATTTTTTTTTGAAATTTCAAGTTTTGGGAAGTCAAAAAATAATATATTAAGCACTTAGGAGACATTTGTATTGTTTTTCGGACTATGATTTTGCTGATTTTTAGACGTCATTTTTCATGGCTCTACTTTCGTGCCCCGAAACGTTTCATTTTTTTTTGACATTTTATGTTTTGGGAAGTCAAAAAATAATATATTAAGCACTTAGGAGCCATTTGTTTTGTTTTTCGGACTTTGATTTTACTGATTTTAAGACGTCATTTTTCAGGGATTGATTTCCGTGCCCCGAAAAGTTTCATTTTTTTTTGACATTTTAAGTTTAGGGAAGTCAAAAATTAATATATTAAGCACTAAGGAGCCATTTGTTTTGTTTTTCGGACTCTGATTTTGCTGATTTTAAGACGTCATTTTTCAGGGATCGATTTCCGTGCCCCGAAAAGTTTCATTTTTTTGACATTTTATGTTTTAGGAAGTCACAAAATAATATATTAAGCACTTAGGTGCAATTTGTTTTGTTTTTCGGACTCTGATTTAGCTGATTTTAAGACGTCATTTTTCAGGGCTCGATTTTCGTGCCCCGAAAAGTTTCATTTTTTTTTACATTTTAAGTTTTGGGAAGTCAAAATATAATATATGAAGCACTTCGGACCAATTTGTTTTGTTTTTCGGACTTTCATTTTGTGATTTTTAGACTTCATTTTTCAGGGCTCGATTTTTGTGCCCCGAAAAGTTTCATTTTTTCTGACATTTTTAGTTCTGGGAAGTCAAAAAATAATATATGAAGCACTTAGGACCAATTTGTTTTGTTTTTCGGACTTTGATTTTGCTGATTTTTAGACTTCATTTTTCAAGGCTCGATTTTCGTGCCCCGAAAAGTTTCATTTTTTTTTGAAATTTCAAGTTTTGGGAAGTCAAAAAATAATATATTAAGCACTTAGGTGCAATTTGTTTTGTTTTTCGGACTCTGATTTAGCTGATTTTAAGACGTCATTTTTCAGGGCTCGATTTTCGTGCCCCGAAAAGTTTCATTTTTTTTGACATTTTAAGTTTTGGGAAGTCAAAATATAATATATGAAGCACTTGGGACCAATTTGTTTTGTTTTTCGGACTTTCATTTTGCAGATTTTTAAACTTCATTTTTCAGGGCTCGATTTTCATGCCTCGAAAAGTTTCATTTTTTTTGAGATTTTAAGTTCTGTGAAGTAAAAAAATAATATTTGAAGCACTTAGGACCAATTTGTTTTGTTTTTCGAACTTTGATTTTGCTGATTTTAGACTTCATTTTTCAGGGCTCGATTTTCGTGCCACGAAAAGTTTCATTTTTTTTCAAATTTCAAGTTTAGGGAAGTCAAAAAAAATATATTAAGCACTTCGGAGACATTTGTATTGTTTTTCGGACTATGATTTTGCTGATTTTTAGACGTCATTTTTCAGGGCTCTACTTTCGTGCCCCGAAAAGTTTCATTTTTTTTGACATTTTAAGTTTAGGGAAGTCAAAAATTAATATATTAAGCACTTAGGAGCCATTTGTTTTTTTTTTCGGACTCTTATTTTGATGATTTTAAGACGTCATTTTTCAGGGATCGATCGATTTCCGTGCCCCGAAAAGTTCATTTTTTTGACATTTTTTGTTTTGGGAAGTCAAAAAATAATATATTAAGCACTTAGGTGCTATTTGTTTTGTTTTTCGGACTCTGATTTCGCTGATTTTAAGACGTCATTTTTCAGGGCTCGATTTTCGTGCCCCGAAAAGTTTCATTTTTTTTGACATTTTATGTTTTGAGAAGTCAAAAAATAATATATGAAGCACTTTAGACCAATTTGTTTTGTTTTTCGGAATTTGATTTTGGTGATTTTTAGACTTCATTTTTCAGAGCTCGATTTTCGTGCCCCGAAAAGTTTCATTTTTTTTTGAAATTTCAAGTTTTGGGAAGTCAAAAAATAATATATGAAGCACGTAGGACCAATTTGTTTTGTTTTTCGGACTTTGATTTTGCTGATTTTAAGACTTTATTTTTCAAGGCTCGATTTTCGTGCCCCGAAAAGTTTCATTTTTTTTTAAATTTGTAGTTTTGGGAAGTCAAAAAATAATATTTTAAGCACTTAGGTGCTATTTGTTTTGTTTTTCGGACTCTGATTTAGCTGAATTTAAGACGTCATTTTTCAGGGCTCGATTTTCGTGCCTAGAAAAGTTTCATTTTTTTTTGACATTTTAAGTTTTGTGAAGTCAAAAAATAATATATGAAGCACTTAAGAACAATTTGTTTTGTTTTTCGGAATTTGATTTTGCTAATTTTTAAACTTCATTTTCCAGGGCTCGATTTTCATGCCTCGAAAAGTTTCATTTTTTTTGAGATTTTAAGTTCTGGGAAGTCAAAAAATAATATATGAAGCACTTAGGACCAATTTGTTTTGTTTTTCGAACTTTGATTTTGCTGATTTTTAGACTTCATTTTTCAGGGCTCGATTTTCGTGCCCCGAAAAGTTTCATTTTTTTTTGAAATTTCAAGTTTTGGGAAGTCAAAAAATAATATATTAAGCACTTAGGAGACATTTGTATTGTTTTTCGGACTATGATTTTGCTGATTTTTAGACGTCATTTTTCATGGCTCTACTTTCGTGCCCCGAAATGTTTCATTTTGTTTGACATTTTATGTTTTGGGAAGTCAAAAAATAATATATTAAGCACTTAGGAGCCATTTGTTTTGTTTTTCGGACTTTGATTTTACTGATTTTAAGACGTCATTTTTCAGGGATTTATTTCCGTGCCCCGAAAAGTTTCATTTTTTTTGACATTTTAAGTTTAGGGAAGTCAAAAATTAATATATTAAGCACTTAGGAGCCATTTGTTTTGTTTTTCGGACTCTGATTTTGCTGATTTTAAGACGTCATTTTTCAGGGATCGATTTCCGTGCCCCGAAAAGTTTCATTTTTTTGACATTTTATGTTTTAGGAAGTCACAAAATAATATATTAAGCACTTAGGTGCAATTTGTTTTGTTTTTCGGACTCTGATTTAGCCGATTTTAAGACGTCATTTTTTAGGGCTCGATTTTCGTGCCCCGAAAAGTTTCATTTTTTTTTACATTTTAAGTTTTGGGAAGTCAAAATATAATATATGAAGCACTTGGGACCAATTTGTTTTGTTTTTTCGGACTTTCATTTTGTGATTTTTAGACTTCATTTTTCAGGGCTCGATTTTCGTGCCCCGAAAAGTTTCATTTTTTTGACATTTTATGTTTTAGGAAGTCACAAAATAATATATTAAGCACTTAGGTGCAATTTGTTTTGTTTTTCGGACTCTGATTTAGCCGATTTTAAGACGTCATTTTTTAGGGCTCGATTTTCGTGCCCCGAAAAGTTTCATTTTTTTTTACATTTTAAGTTTTGGGAAGTCAAAATATAATATAAGAAGCACTTGGGACCAATTTGTTTTGTTTTTCGGACTTTCATTTTGCTGATTTTTAAACTTCATTTTTCAGGGCTCGATTTTCATGCCTCGAAAAGTTTCATTTTTTTTGAGATTTTAAGTTCTGTGAAGTCAAAAAATAATATATGAAGCACTTAGGACCAATTTGTTTTGTTTTTAGAACTTTGATTTTGCTGATTTTTAGACTTCATTTTTCAGGGCTAGATTTTCGTGCCACGAAAAGTTTCATTTTATTTCAAATTTGAAGTTTTGGGAAGTCAAAAAATAATATTTTATGCACTTAGGTGCTATTTGTTTTGTTTTTCGTACTCTGATTTAGCTGATTTTAAGACGTCATTTTTCAGGGCTCGATTTTCGTGCCTCGAAAATTGTCATTTTTTTTTTTACATTTTAAGTTTTGTGAAGTCAAAAAATAATATACGAAGCACTTAAGAACAATTAGTTTTGTTTTTCGGAATTTGAATTTGCTGATTTTTAAACGTCATTTTTCAGGGCTCGATTTTCATGCCTCGAAAAGTTTCATTTTTTTTGAGATTTTAAGTTCTGAAAGTCAAAAAATAATATATGAAGCACTTAGGACCAATTTGTTTTGTTTTTCGAACTTTGATTTTGCTGATTTTTAGACTTCATTTTTCAGAGCTCGATTTTCGTGCACCAAAAAGTTTCATTTTTTTTTAAATTTCAAGTTTTGGGAAGTCAAAAAATAATATATTAAGCACTTAGGAGACATTTGAATTGTTTTTCGGACTATGATTTTGCTGATTTTTAGACGTCATTTTTCATGGCTCTACTTTCGTGCCCCGAAAAGTTTCATTTTTTTTGACATTTTATGTTTTGGGAAGTCAAAAAATAATATATTAAGCACTTAGGAGCCATTTGTTTTGTTTTTCGGACTTTGATTTTACTGATTTTAAGACGTCATTTTTCGGGGATTGATTTCCGTGCCCGAAAAGTTTCATTTTTTTTGACATTTTAAGTTTAGGGAAGTCAAAAATTAATATATTAAGCACTTAGGTGCAATTTGTTTTGTTTTTCGGACTCTGATTTTGCTGATTTTAAGACGTCATTTTTCAGGGATCGATTTTCGAGCCCCGAAAAGTTTCATTT
The DNA here is from genome assembly GCA_034814905.1 of Penstemon davidsonii. Lineage (NCBI taxonomy): Eukaryota > Viridiplantae > Streptophyta > Magnoliopsida > Lamiales > Plantaginaceae > Penstemon > Penstemon davidsonii. Next base: position 132,239 of record JAYDYQ010001052.1, read on the forward strand.
TTTTTTACATTTTAAGTTTTGGGAAGTCAAAATATAATATATGAAGCACTTGGGACAAATTTGTTTTGTTTTTCGGTCTTTCATTTTGCTGATTTTTAGACTTCATTTTTCAAGGCTCTATTTTCGTACCACGAAAAGTTTCATTTTTTGTACCACGAAAAGTTTCATTTTTTTTGACATTTTAAGTTCTGGGAAGTCAAAATATAATATATGAAGCACTTAGGACCAATTTGTTTTGTTTTTCGGACTTTGATTTTGCTGATTTTTAGACTTCATTTTTCAAGGCTCGATTTTCGTGCCCCGAAAAGTTTCATTTTCTTTTAAATTTCAAGTTTTGGGAAGTCCAAAAATAATATTTTAAGCACTTAGGTGCTATTTGTTTTTTTTTTCGGACTCTGATTTAGCTGATTTTAAGACGTCATTTTTCAGGGCTCTATTTTCGTGCCCCGAAAAGTTTGATTTTTTTTGACATTTTAAGTTTTGGGAAGTCAAAAAATAATATATGAAGCACTAAGACCAATTTGTTTTGTTTTTCGGAATTTGATTTTGCTGATTTTTAGACTTCATTTTTCAGAGCTCGATTTTCGTGCCCCGAAAAGTTTCATTTTTTTTGAAATTTCATGTTTTGGGAAGTCAAAAAATAATATATGGAGCACTTAGGACCAATTTATTTTATTTTTCGGACTTTGATTTTGCTGAATTTTAGACTTCATTTTTCAGGTCTTGATTTTCGTGCCCCGAAAAGTTTCATTTGTTTTTGAAATTTTAAGTTTTTGGAATTCAAAAAATAATATATTAAGCATTTAGGAGACATTTGTATTGTTTTTCGAACTCTGATTTAGCTGATTTTCAGAAGTCATTTTTTCGGGCTCGATTTTCGTGCCCAGAAAAGTTTCATTTTTTTTGACATTTTATGTTTTGGGAAGTCAAAAAATAATATATGAAGCACTTGGGACCAATTTGTTTTCTTTTTCGGACTTTTATTTTGCTGATTTTTAGACTTCATTTTTCAGGGCTAGATTTTCGTGCCACGAAAAGTTTCATTTTTTTTGACATTTTATGTTTTGGGAAGTCAAAAAATAATATATTAAGCACTTAGGTGCTATTTGTTTTGTTTTTCGGACTCTGATTTAGCTGATTTTAAGACGTCATTTTTCAGTGCTCGATTTTCGTGCCCCGAAAAGTTTCATTTTTTTTGACATTTTATGTTTTGAGAAGTCAAAAAATAATATATGAAGCACTTTAGACCAATTTGTTTTGTTTTTCGGAATTTGATTTTGCTGATTTTTAGACTTCATTTTTCAGAGCTCGATTTTCGTGCCCCGAAAAGTTTCATTTTTTTTGAAATTTCAAGTTATGGGAAGTCAAAAAATAATATATGAAGCACGTAGGACCAATATGTTTTGTTTTTCGGACTTTGATTTTGCTGATTTTTAGACTTCATTTTTCAAGGCTCGATTTTCGTGCCCCGAAAAGTTTCATTTTTTTTTAGATTTCAAGTTTTGGGAAGTCAAAAAATAATATTTTAAGCACTTAGGTGCTATTTGTTTTGTTTTTCGGACTCTGATTTAGCTGAATTTAAGACGTCATTTTTCAGGGCTCGATTTTCGTGCCCCGAAAAGTTTCATTTTTTTTTTTTGACATTTTTAGTTTTGTGAAGTCAAAAAATAATATATGAAGCACTTAAGAAAAATTTGTTTTGTTTTTCGGAATTTGATTTTGCTGATTTTTAAACTTCATTTTTCAGGGCTCGATTTTCATGCCTCGAAAAGTTTCATTTTTTTTGAGATTTTAAGTTCTGGGAAGTCAAAAAATAATATATGAAGCACTTAGGACCAATTTGTTTTGTTTTTCAAACTTTGATTTTGCTGATTTTTAGACTTCATTTTTCAGAGCTCGATTTTCGTGCCCCGAAAAGTTTCATTTTTTTTTGAAATTTCAAGTTTTGGGAAGTAAAAAAATAATATATTAAGCACATAGGAGACATTTGTATTGTTTTTCGGACTATGATTTTGCTGATTTTTAGACGTCTTTTTTCATGGCTCTACTTTCGTGCCCCGAAACGTTTCATTTTTTTTGACATTTTATGTTTTGGGAAGTCAAAAAATAATATATTAAGCACTTAGGAGCCATTTGTTTTGTTTTTCGGACTTTGATTTTACTGATTTTAAGACGTCATTTTTCAGGGATTGATTTCCGTGCCCCGAAAAGTTTCATTTTTTTGACATTTTATGTTTTAGGAAGTCACAAAATAATATATTAAGCACTTAGGTGCAATTTGTTTTGTTTTTCGGACTCTGATTTAGCTGATTTTAAGACGTCATTTTTCAGGGCTCGATTTTCGTGCCCCGAAAAGTTTCATTTTTTTTTACATTTTAAGTTTTGGGAAGTCAAAATATAATATATGAAGCACTTCGGACCAATTTGTTTTGTTTTTCGGACTTTCATTTTGTGATTTTTAGACTTCATTTTTCAGGGCTCGATTTTTGTGCCCCGAAAAGTTTCATTTTTTCTGACATTTTTAGTTCTGGGAAGTCAAAAAATAATATATGAAGCACTTAGGACCAATTTGTTTTGTTTTTCGGACTTTGATTTTGCTGATTTTTAGACTTCATTTTTCAAGGCTCGATTTTCGTGCCCCGAAAAGTTTCATTTTTTTTTGAAATTTCAAGTTTTGGGAAGTCAAAAAATAATATATTAAGCACTTAGGTGCAATTTGTTTTGTTTTTCGGACTCTGATTTAGCTGATTTTAAGACGTCATTTTTCAGGGCTCGATTTTCGTGCCCCGAAAAGTTTCATTTTTTTTGACATTTTAAGTTTTGGGAAGTCAAAATATAATATATGAAGCACTTGGGACCAATTTGTTTTGTTTTTCGGACTTTCATTTTGCAGATTTTTAAACTTCATTTTTCAGGGCTCGATTTTCATGCCTCGAAAAGTTTCATTTTTTTTGAGATTTTAAGTTCTGTGAAGTAAAAAAATAATATTTGAAGCACTTAGGACCAATTTGTTTTGTTTTTCGAACTTTGATTTTGCTGATTTTAGACTTCATTTTTCAGGGCTCGATTTTCGTGCCACGAAAAGTTTCATTTTTTTTCAAATTTCAAGTTTAGGGAAGTCAAAAAAAATATATTAAGCACTTCGGAGACATTTGTATTGTTTTTCGGACTATGATTTTGCTGATTTTTAGACGTCATTTTTCAGGGCTCTACTTTCGTGCCCCGAAAAGTTTCATTTTTTTTGACATTTTAAGTTTAGGGAAGTCAAAAATTAATATATTAAGCACTTAGGAGCCATTTGTTTTTTTTTTCGGACTCTTATTTTGATGATTTTAAGACGTCATTTTTCAGGGATCGATTTCCGTGCCCCGAAAAGTTCATTTTTTTGACATTTTTTGTTTTGGGAAGTCAAAAAATAATATATTAAGCACTTAGGTGCTATTTGTTTTGTTTTTCGGACTCTGATTTCGCTGATTTTAAGACGTCATTTTTCAGGGCTCGATTTTCGTGCCCCGAAAAGTTTCATTTTTTTTGACATTTTATGTTTTGAGAAGTCAAAAAATAATATATGAAGCACTTTAGACCAATTTGTTTTGTTTTTCGGAATTTGATTTTGGTGATTTTTAGACTTCATTTTTCAGAGCTCGATTTTCGTGCCCCGAAAAGTTTCATTTTTTTTTGAAATTTCAAGTTTTGGGAAGTCAAAAAATAATATATGAAGCACGTAGGACCAATTTGTTTTGTTTTTCGGACTTTGATTTTGCTGATTTTAAGACTTTATTTTTCAAGGCTCGATTTTCGTGCCCCGAAAAGTTTCATTTTTTTTTAAATTTCAAGTTTTGGGAAGTCAAAAAATAATATTTTAAGCACTTAGGTGCTATTTGTTTTGTTTTTCGGACTCTGATTTAGCTGAATTTAAGACGTCATTTTTCAGGGCTCGATTTTCGTGCCTAGAAAAGTTTCATTTTTTTTTGACATTTTAAGTTTTGTGAAGTCAAAAAATAATATATGAAGCACTTAAGAACAATTTGTTTTGTTTTTCGGAATTTGATTTTGCTAATTTTTAAACTTCATTTTTCAGGGCTCGATTTTCATGCCTCGAAAAGTTTCATTTTTTTTGAGATTTTAAGTTCTGGGAAGTCAAAAAATAATATATGAAGCACTTAGGACCAATTTGTTTTGTTTTTCGAACTTTGATTTTGCTGATTTTTAGACTTCATTTTTCAGAGCTCGATTTTCGTGCCCCGAAAAGTTTCATTTTTTTTTGAAATTTCAAGTTTTGGGAAGTCAAAAAATAATATATTAAGCACTTAGGAGACATTTGTATTGTTTTTCGGACTATGATTTTGCTGATTTTTAGACGTCATTTTTCATGGCTCTACTTTCGTGCCCCGAAATGTTTCATTTTGTTTGACATTTTATGTTTTGGGAAGTCAAAAAATAATATATTAAGCACTTAGGAGCCATTTGTTTTGTTTTTCGGACTTTGATTTTACTGATTTTAAGACGTCATTTTTCAGGGATTGATTTCCGTGCCCCGAAAAGTTTCATTTTTTTTGACATTTTAAGTTTAGGGAAGTCAAAAATTAATATATTAAGCACTTAGGAGCCATTTGTTTTGTTTTTCGGACTCTGATTTTGCTGATTTTAAGACGTCATTTTTCAGGGATCGATTTCCGTGCCCCGAAAAGTTTCATTTTTTTGACATTTTATGTTTTAGGAAGTCACAAAATAATATATTAAGCACTTAGGTGCAATTTGTTTTGTTTTTCGGACTCTGATTTAGCCGATTTTAAGACGTCATTTTTTAGGGCTCGATTTTCGTGCCCCGAAAAGTTTCATTTTTTTTTACATTTTAAGTTTTGGGAAGTCAAAATATAATATATGAAGCACTTGGGACCAATTTGTTTTGTTTTTTCGGACTTTCATTTTGTGATTTTTAGACTTCATTTTTCAGGGCTCGATTTTCGTGCCCCGAAAAGTTTCATTTTTTTGACATTTTATGTTTTAGGAAGTCACAAAATAATATATTAAGCACTTAGGTGCAATTTGTTTTGTTTTTCGGACTCTGATTTAGCCGATTTTAAGACGTCATTTTTTAGGGCTCGATTTTCGTGCCCCGAAAAGTTTCATTTTTTTTTACATTTTAAGTTTTGGGAAGTAAAAATATAATATAAGAAGCACTTGGGACCAATTTGTTTTGTTTTTCGGACTTTCATTTTGCTGATTTTTAAACTTCATTTTTCAGGGCTCGATTTTCATGCCTCGAAAAGTTTCATTTTTTTTGAGATTTTAAGTTCTGTGAAGTCAAAAAATAATATATGAAGCACTTAGGACCAATTTGTTTTGTTTTTAGAACTTTGATTTTGCTGATTTTTAGACTTCATTTTTCAGGGCTAGATTTTCGTGCCACGAAAAGTTTCATTTTATTTCAAATTTGAAGTTTTGGGAAGTCAAAAAATAATATTTTAAGCACGTAGGTGCTATTTGTTTTGTTTTTCGTACTCTGATTTAGCTGATTTTAAGACGTCATTTTTCAGGGCTCGATTTTCGTGCCTCGAAAATTGTCATTTTTTTTTTTACATTTTAAGTTTTGTGAAGTCAAAAAATAATATACGAAGCACTTAAGAACAATTAGTTTTGTTTTTCGGAATTTGAATTTGCTGATTTTTAAACGTCATTTTTCAGGGCTCGATTTTCATGCCTCGAAAAGTTTCATTTTTTTTGAGATTTTAAGTTCTGAAAGTCAAAAAATAATATATGAAGCACTTAGGACCAATTTGTTTTGTTTTTCGAACTTTGATTTTGCTGATTTTTAGACTTCATTTTTCAGAGCTCGATTTTCGTGCACCAAAAAGTTTCATTTTTTTTAAAATTTCAAGTTTTGGGAAGTCAAAAAATAATATATTAAGCACTTAGGAGACATTTGAATTGTTTTTCGGACTATGATTTTGCTGATTTTTAGACGTCATTTTTCATGGCTCTACTTTCGTGCCCCGAAAAGTTTCATTTTTTTTGACATTTTATGTTTTGGGAAGTCAAAAAATAATATATTAAGCACTTAGGAGCCATTTGTTTTGTTTTTCGGACTTTGATTTTACTGATTTTAAGACGTCATTTTTCGGGGATTGATTTCCGTGCCCGAAAAGTTTCATTTTTTTTGACATTTTAAGTTTAGGGAAGTCAAAAATTAATATATTAAGCACTTAGGTGCAATTTGTTTTGTTTTTCGGACTCTGATTTTGCTGATTTTAAGACGTCATTTTTCAGGGATCGATTTTCGAGCCCCGAAAAGTTTCATTTTTTTTTACATTTTAAGTTTTGGGAAGTCAAAATATAATATATGAAGCACTTGGGACCAATTTGTTTTGTTTTTCGGTCTTTCATTTTGCTGATTTTTAGACTTCATTTTTCAAGGCTCTATTTTCGTACCACGAAAAGTTTCATTTTTTGTACCACGAAAAGTTTCATTTTTTTTGACATTTTAAGTTCTGGGAAGTCAAAATATAATATATGAAGCACTTAGGACCAATTTGTTTTGTTTTTCGGACTTTGATTTTGCTGATTTTTAGACTTCATTTTTCAAGGCTCGATTTTCGTGCCCCGAAAAGTTTCATTTTCTTTTAAATTTCAAGTTTTGGGAAGTCCAAAAATAATATTTTAAGCACTTAGGTGCTATTTGTTTTGTTTTTCGGACTCTGATTTAGCTGATTTTAAGACGTCATTTTTCAGGGCTCTATTTTCGTGCCCCGAAAAGTTTGATTTTTTTTGACATTTTAAGTTTTGGGAAGTCAAAAAATAATATATGAAGCACTAAGACCAATTTGTTTTGTTTTTCGGAATTTGATTTTGCTGATTTTTAGACTTCATTTTTCAGAGCTCGATTTTCGTGCCCCGAAAAGTTTCATTTTTTTTGAAATTTCATGTTTTGGGAAGTCAAAAAATAATATATGGAGCACTTAGGACCAATTTATTTTATTTTTCGGACTTTGATTTTGCTGAATTTTAGACTTCATTTTTCAGGTCTTGATTTTAGTGCCCCGAAAAGTTTCATTTGTTTTTGAAATTTTAAGTTTTTGGAATTCAAAAAATAATATATTAAGCATTTAGGAGACATTTGTATTGTTTTTCGAACTCTGATTTAGCTGATTTTCAGAAGTCATTTTTTCGGGCTCGATTTTCGTGCCCAGAAAAGTTTCATTTTTTTTGACATTTTATGTTTTGGGAAGTCAAAAAATAATATATGAAGCACTTGGGACCAATTTGTTTTCTTTTTCGGACTTTTATTTTGCTGATTTTTAGACTTCATTTTTCAGGGCTAGATTTTCGTGCCCCGAAAAGTTTCATTTTTTTTGACATTTTATGTTTTGGGAAGTCAAAAAATAATATATTAAGCACTTAGGTGCTATTTGTTTTGTTTTTCGGACTCTGATTTAGCTGATTTTAAGACGTCATTTTTCAGTGCTCGATTTTCGTGCCCCGAAAAGTTTCATTTTTTTTGACATTTTATGTTTTGAGAAGTCAAAAAATAATATATGAAGCACTTTAGACCAATTTGTTTTGTTTTTCGGAATTTGATTTTGCTGATTTTTAGACTTCATTTTTCAGAGCTCGATTTTCGTGCCCCGAAAAGTTTCATTTTTTTTGAAATTTCAAGTTATGGGAAGTCAAAAAATAATATATGAAGCACGTAGGACCAATATGTTTTGTTTTTCGGACTTTGATTTTGCTGATTTTTAGACTTCATTTTTCAAGGCTCGATTTTCGTGCCCCGAAAAGTTTCATTTTTTTTTAGATTTCAAGTTTTGGGAAGTCAAAAAATAATATTTTAAGCACTTAGGTGCTATTTGTTTTGTTTTTCGGACTCTGATTTAGCTGAATTTAAGACGTCATTTTTCAGGGCTCGATTTTCGTGCCTAGAAAAGTTTCATTTTTTTTTGACATTTTAAGTTTTGTGAAGTCAAAAAATAATATATGAAGCACTTAAGAAAAATTTGTTTTGTTTTTCGGAATTTGATTTTGCTGATTTTTAAACTTCATTTTTCAGGGCTCGATTTTCATGCCTCGAAAAGTTTCATTTTTTTTGAGATTTTAAGTTCTGGGAAGTCAAAAAATAATATATGAAGCACTTAGGACCAATTTGTTTTGTTTTTCAAACTTTGATTTTGCTGATTTTTAGACTTCATTTTTCAGAGCTCGATTTTCGTGCCCCGAAAAGTTTCATTTTTTTTTGAAATTTCAAGTTTTGGGAAGTAAAAAAATAATATATTAAGCACATAGGAGACATTTGTATTGTTTTTCGGACTATGATTTTGCTGATTTTTAGACGTCTTTTTTCATGGCTCTACTTTCGTGCCCCGAAACGTTTCATTTTTTTTGACATTTTATGTTTTGGGAAGTCAAAAAATAATATATTAAGCACTTAGGAGCCATTTGTTTTGTTTTTCGGACTTTGATTTTACTGATTTTAAGACGTCATTTTTCAGGGATTGATTTCCGTGCCCCGAAAAGTTTCATTTTTTTTGACATTTTAAGTTTAGGGAAGTCAAAAATTAATATATTAAGCACTTAGGAGCCATTTGTTTTATTTTTCGGACTCTGATTTTGCTGATTTTAAGACGTCATTTTTCAGGGATCGATTTCCGTGCCCCGAAAAGTTTCATTTTTTTTTACATTTTAATTTTTTGGGAAGTCAAAATATAATATATGAAGCACTTTGGACCAATTTGTTTTGTTTTTCGGACTTTCATTTTGTGATTTTTAGACTTCATTTTTCAGGGCTCGATTTTCGTGCCCCGAAAAGTTTCATTTTTTCTGACATTTTTAGTTCTGGGAAGTCAAAAAATAATATATGAAGCACTTAGGTGCAATTTGTTTTGTTTTTCGGACTCTGATTTAGCTGATTTTAGGACGTCATTTTTAAGGGCTCGATTTTCGTGCCCTGAAAAGATTCATTTTTTTGAAATTTCAAGTTTTCAGAAGCCAAAAAATAACATATCAAGCACTTAGGAGACATTTGTATTGTTTTTCGGAGTCTGATTTTGCTGATTTTTAGACGTCATTTTTCAGGGCTCTACTTTCGTGCCCCGAAAAGTTTCATTTTTTTTGACATTTTAAGTTTTGGGAAGTAAAAAAATAATATATTAAGCATTTAGGAGCCATTTGTTTTGTTTTTCGGACTCTGATTTTGCTGAGTTTAAGACGTCATTTTCCAGGGTTTGATTTCCGTGCAACGAAAAGTTTCATTTTTTTGATATTTTAAGTTTAGGGAAGTCAAAAATTAATATATTAAGCACTTAGGAGCCATTTGTTTTGTTTTTCGGACTCTGATTTTGCCGATTTTAAGACGTCATTTTTCAGGGATCGATTTCCGTGCCCCGAAAAGTTTCATTTTTTTGACATTTTATGTTTCGGGAAGTCAAAAAATAATATATTAAGCACTTGTGACCAATTTGTTTTGTTTTTCGGACTTTCATTTTGCTGATTTTTAGACTTCATTTTTCAGGGCTCAATTTTCGTGCCACGAAAAGTTTCATTTTTTTTGACATTTTAAGTTCTGGGAAGATAAAAAATAATATATGAAGCACTTAGGACCAATTTGTTTTTTTTTCGGACTTTGATTTTGCTGATTTTTAGACTTCATTTTTCAAGGCTCGATTTTCGTGCCCTGAAAAGTTTCATTTTTTTTTAAATTTCAAGTTTTGGGAAGTCAAAAAATAATATTTTAAGCACTTAGGAGACATTTGTATTGTTTTTCGGACTATGATTTTGCTGATTTTTAGACGTCATTTTTCATGGCTCTACTTTCGTGCCCCGAAACGTTTCATTTTTTTTGACATTTTATGTTTTGGGAAGTCAAAAAATAATATATTAAGCACTTAGGAGCCATTTGTTTTGTTTTTCGTACTTTGATTTTACTGATTTTAAGACGTCATTTTTCAGGGATTGATTTCCGTGCCATGAAAAGTTTCATTTTTTTTGACATTTTAAGTTTAGGGAAGTCAAAAATTAATATATTAAGCACTTAGGAGCCATTTGTTTTGTTTTTCGGACTCTGATTTTGCTGATTTTAAGACGTCATTTTTCAGAGATCGATTTCCGTGCCCCGAAAAGTTTCATTTTTTTGACATTTTATGTTTTAGGAAGTCACAAAATAATATATTAAGCACTTAGGTGCAATTTGTTTTGTTTTTCGGACTCTGATTTTGCTGATTTTAAGACGTCATTTTTCAGGGCTCGATTTTCGTGCCCCGAAAAGTTTCATTTTTTTTTACATTTTAATTTTTGGGAAATCAAAATATAATATATGAAGCACTTGGGACCAATTTGTTTTGTTTTTCGGACTTTCATTTGGTGATTTTTAGACTTCATTTTTCAGGGCTCGATTTTCGTGCCCCGAAAAGTTTCATTTTTTCTGACATTTTTAGTTCTGGGAAGTCAAAAAATAATATATGAAGCACTTAGGACCAATTTGTTTTGTTTTTCGGACTTTGATTTTGTTGATTTTTAGACTTCATTTTTCAAGGGTCGATTTTCGTGCCCCGAAAAGTTTCATTTTTTTTGAAATTTCAAGTTTTGGGAAGTCAAAACATAATATATTAAGCACTTAGGTGCAATTTGTTTTGTTTTTCGGACTCTGATTTAGCTGATTTTAAGACGTCATTTTTCAGGGCTCGATTTTCGTGCCACGAAAATTTTCCTTTTTTTTGACTTTTTAGGTTTTGGGAGGTCAAAAAATAAAATATGAAGCACTTGGGACCAATTTGTTTTGTTTTTCGGACTTTCATTTTGCTGATTTTTAAACTTCATTTTTCAGGGCTCGATTTTCATGCCTCGAAAAGTTTCATTTTTTTTGAGATTTTAAGTTCTGTGAAGTCAAAAAATAATATATGAAGCACTTAGGACCAATTTGTTTAGTTTTTCGAACTTTGATTTTGCTGATTTTTAGACTTCATTTTTCAGAGCTCAATTTTCGTGCCCCGAAAAGTTTCATTTTTTTTGAAATTTCAAGTTTTGGGAAGTCAAAAAATAATATATGGAGCACTTAGGACCAATTTGTTTTGTTTTTCGGACTTTTATTTTGGCTGAATTTTAGACTTCATTTTTCAAGGCTCGATTTTCGTGCCCCGAAAAGTTTCATTTTTTTTAAATTTCAAGTTTTGGGAAGTCAAAAAATAATATTTTAAGCACTTAGGTGCTATTTGTTTTGTTTTTCGGACTCTGATTTAGATGATTTTAAGACGTCATTTTTCAGGGCTCTATTTTCGTGCCCCGAAAAGTTTGATTTTTTTTGACATTTTAAGTTTTGGGAAGTCAAAAAATAATATATGAAGCACTAAGACCAATTTGTTTTGTTTTTCGGAATTTGATTTTGCTGATTTTTAGACTTCATTTTTCAGAGCTCGATTTTCGTGCCCCGAAAAGTTTCATTTTTTTTGAAATTTCATGTTTTGGGAAGTCAAAAAATAATATATGGAGCACTTAGGACCAATTTATTTTATTTATCGGACTTTGATTTTGCTGAATTTTAGACTTCATTTTTCAGGTCTCGATTTTCGTGCCCCGAAAAGTTTCATTTGTTTTTGAAATTTTAAGTTTTTGGAATTCAAAAAATAATATATTAAGCCTTTAGGAGACATTTGTATTGTTTTTCGAACTCTGATTTAGCTGATTTTCAGAAGTCATTTTTTCGGGCTCGATTTTCGTGCCCAGAAAAGTTTCATTTTTTTGACATTTTATGTTTTGGGAAGTCAAAAAATAATATATGAAGCACTTGGGACCAATTTGTTTTCTTTTTCGGACTTTTATTTTGCTGATTTTTAGACTTCATTTTTCAGGGCTAGATTTTCGTGCCACGAAAAGTTTCATTTTTTTTGACATTTTATGTTTTGGGAAGTCAAAAAATAATATATTAAGCACTTAGGTGCTATTTGTTTTGTTTTTCGGACTCTGATTTAGCTGATTTTAAGACGTCATTTTTCAGTGCTCGATTTTCGTGCCCCGAAAAGTTTCATTTTTTTTGACATTTTATGTTTTGAGAAGTCAAAAAATAATATATGAAGCACTTTAGACCAATTTGTTTTGTTTTTCGGAATTTGATTTTGCTGATTTTTAGACTTCATTTTTCAGAGCTCGATTTTCGTGCCCCGAAAAGTTTCATTTTTTTTGAAATTTCAAGTTTTGGGAAGTCAAAAAATAATATATGAAGCACGTAGGACCAATTTGTTTTGTTTTTCGGACTTTGATTTTGCTGATTTTTAGACTTCATTTTTCAAGGCTCGATTTTCGTGCCCCGAAAAGTTTCATTTTTTTTTAAATTTCAAGTTTTGGGAAGTCAAAAAATAATATTTTAAGCACTTAGGTGCTATTTGTTTTGTTTTTCGGACTCTGATTTAGCTGAATTTAAGACGTCATTTTTCAGGGCTCGATTTTCGTGCCTAGAAAAGTTTCATTTTTTTTTGACATTTTAAGTTTTGTGAAGTCAAAAAATAATATATGAAGCACTTAAGAAAAATTTGTTTTGTTTTTCGGAATTTGATTTTGCTGATTTTTAAACTTCATTTTTCAGGGCTCGATTTTCATGCCTCGAAAAGTTTCATTTTTTTTGAGATTTTAAGTTCTGGGAAGTCAAAAAATAATATATGAAGCACTTAGAACCAATTTGTTTTGTTTTTCAAACTTTGATTTTGCTGATTTTTAGACTTCATTTTTCAGAGCTCGATTTTCGTGCCCCGAAAAGTTTCATTTTTTCTTGAAATTTCAAGTTTTGGGAAGTCAAAAAATAATATATTAAGCACTTAGGTGACATTTATATTGTTTTTCGGACTATGATTTTGCTGATTTTTAGACGTCTTTTTTCATGGCTCTACTTTCGTGCCCCGAAACGTTTCATTTTTTTTGACATTTTATGTTTTGGGAAGTCAAAAAATAATATATTAAGCACTTAGGAGCCATTTGTTTTGTTTTTCGGACTTTGATTTTACTGATTTTAAGACGTCATTTTTCAGGGATTGATTTCCGTGCCCCGAAAAGTTTCATTTTTTTTGACATTTTAAGTTTAGGGAAGTCAAAAATTAATATATTAAGCACTTAGGAGCCATTTGTTTTGTTTTTCGGACTCTGATTTTGCTGATTTTAAGACGTCATTTTTCAGGAATCGATTTCCGTGCCCCGAAAAGTTTCATTTTTTGACATTTTATGTTTTAGGAAGTCACAAAATAATATATTAAGCACTTAGGTGCAATTTGTTTTGTTTTTCGGACTCTGATTTAGCTGATTTTAAGACGTCATTTTTCAGGGCTCGATTTTCGTTCCCCGAAAAGTTTCATTTTTTTTTACATTTTAATTTTTTGGGAAGTCAAAATATAATATATGAAGCACTTGGGACCAATTTGTTTTGTTTTTCGGACTTTCATTTTGTGATTTTTAGACTTCATTTTTCAGGGCTCGATTTTCGTGCCCCGAAAAGTTTCATTTTTTCTGACATTTTTAGTTCTGTGAAGTCAAAAAATAATATATGAAGCACGTAGGTGCAATTTGTTTTGTTTTTCGGACTCTGATTTAGCTGATTTTAGGACGTCATTTTTAAGGGCTCGATTTTCGTGCCCTGAAAAGATTCATTTTTTTGAAATTTCAAGTTTTCAGAAGTCAAAAAATAACATATCAAGCACTTAGGAGACATTTGTATTGTTTTTCGGAGTCTGATTTTGCTGATTTTTAGACGTCATTTTTCAGGGCTCTACTTTCTTGCCCCGAAAAGTTTCATTTTTTTTGACATTTTAAGTTTTGGGAAGTAAAAAAATAATATATTAAGCATTTAGGAGCCATTTGTTTTGTTTTTCGGACTCTGATTTTGCTGATTTTAAGACGTCATTTTCCAGGGTTTGATTTCCGTGCAACGAAAAGTTTCATTTTTTTGACATTTTAAGTTTAGGGAAGTCAAAAATTAATATATTAAGCACTTAGGAGCCATTTGTTTTGTTTTTCGGACTCTGATTTTGCTGATTTTAAGACGTCATTTTTCAGGGATCGATTTCCGTGCCCCGAAAAGTTTCATTTTTTTGACATTTTATGTTTCGGGAAGTCAAAAAATAATATATTAAGCACTTGTGACCAATTTGTTTTGTTTTTCGGACTTTCATTTTGCTGATTTTTAGACTTCATTTTTCAGGGCTCAATTTTCGTGCCACGAAAAGTTTCATTTTTTTTGACATTTTAAGTTCTGGGAAGATAAAAAATAATATATGAAGCACTTAGGACCAATTTGTTTTGTTTTTCGGACTTTGATTTTGCTGATTTTTAGACTTCATTTTTCAAGGCTCGATTTTCGTGCCCTGAAAAGTTTCATTTTTTTTTAAATTTCAAGTTTTGGGAAGTCAAAAAATAATATTTTAAGCACTTAGGAGACATTTGTATTGTTTTTCGGACTATGATTTTGCTGATTTTTAGACGTCATTTTTCATGGCTCTACTTTCGTGCCCCGAAACGTTTCATTTTTTTTGACATTTTATGTTTTGGGAAGTCAAAAAATAATATATTAAGCACTTAGGAGCCATTTGTTTTGTTTTTCGTACTTTGATTTTACTGATTTTAAGACGTCATTTTTCAGGGATTGATTTCCGTGCCATGAAAAGTTTCATTTTTTTTGACATTTTAAGTTTAGGGAAGTCAAAAATTAATATATTAAGCACTTAGGAGCCATTTGTTTTGTTTTTCGGACTCTGATTTTGCTGATTTTAAGACGTCATTTTTCAGAGATCGATTTCCGTGCCCCGAAAAGTTTCATTTTTTTGACATTTTATGTTTTAGGAAGTCACAAAATAATATATTAAGCACTTAGGTGCAATTTGTTTTGTTTTTCGGACTCTGATTTTGCTGATTTTAAGACGTCATTTTTCAGGGCTCGATTTTCGTGCCCCGAAAAGTTTCATTTTTTTTTACATTTTAATTTTTGGGAAATCAAAATATAATATATGAAGCACTTGGGACCAATTTGTTTTGTTTTTCGGACTTTCATTTGGTGATTTTTAGACTTCATTTTTCAGGGCTCGATTTTCGTGCCCCGAAAAGTTTCATTTTTTCTGACATTTTTAGTTCTGGGAAGTCAAAAAATAATATATGAAGCACTTAGGACCAATTTGTTTTGTTTTTCGGACTTTGATTTTGTTGATTTTTAGACTTCATTTTTCAAGGGTCGATTTTCGTGCCCCGAAAAGTTTCATTTTTTCTTAAATTTCAAGTTTTGGGAAGTCAAAACATAATATATTAAGCACTTAGGTGCAATTTGTTTTGTTTTTCGGACTCTGATTTAGCTGATTTTAAGACGTCATTTTTCAGGGCTCGATTTTCGTGCCACGAAAAGTTTCATTTTTTTTGACATTTTAAGTTTTGGGAAGTCAAAATATAATATATGAAGCACTTGGGACCAATTTGTTTTGTTTTTCGGACTTTCATTTTGCTGATTTTTAAACTTCATTTTTCAGGGCTCGATTTTCATGCCTCGAAAAGTTTCATTTTTTTTGAGATTTTAAGTTCTGTGAAGTCAAAAAATAATATATGAAGCACTTAGGACCAATTTGTTTAGTTTTTCGAACTTTGATTTTGCTGATTTTTAGACTTCATTTTTCAGAGCTCAATTTTCGTGCCCCGAAAAGTTTCATTTTTTTTGAAATTTCAAGTTTTGGGAAGTCAAAAAATAATATATGGAGCACTTAGGACCAATTTGTTTTGTTTTTCGGACTTTTAGTTTGGCTGAATTTTAGACTTCATTTTTCCAGGCTCGGTTTTCGTGCCCCGAAAAGTTTCATTTTTTTTAAATTTCAAGTTTTGGGAAGTCAAAAAATAATATTTTAAGCACTTAGGTGCTATTTGTTTTGTTTTTCGGACTCTGATTTAGATGATTTTAAGACGTCATTTTTCAGGGCTCTATTTTCGTGCCCCGAAAAGTTTGATTTTTTTTGACATTTTAAGTTTTGGGAAGTCAAAAAATAATATATGAAGCACTAAGACCAATTTGTTTTGTTTTTCGGAATTTGATTTTGCTGATTTTTAGACTTCATTTTTCAGAGCTCGATTTTCGTGCCCCGAAAAGTTTCATTTTTTTTGAAATTTCATGTTTTGGGAAGTCAAAAAATAATATATGGAGCACTTAGGACCAATTTATTTTATTTATCGGACTTTGATTTTGCTGAATTTTAGACTTCATTTTTCAGGTCTCGATTTTCGTGCCCCGAAAAGTTTCATTTGTTTTTGAAATTTTAAGTTTTTGGAATTCAAAAAATAATATATTAAGCCTTTAGGAGACATTTGTATTGTTTTTCGAACTCTGATTTAGCTGATTTTCAGAAGTCATTTTTTCGGGCTCGATTTTCGTGCCCAGAAAAGTTTCATTTTTTTGACATTTTATGTTTTGGGAAGTCAAAAAATAATATATGAAGCACTTGGGACCAATTTGTTTTCTTTTTCGGACTTTTATTTTGCTGATTTTTAGACTTCATTTTTCAGGGCTAGATTTTCGTGCCACGAAAAGTTTCATTTTTTTTGACATTTTATGTTTTGGGAAGTCAAAAAATAATATATTAAGCACTTAGGTGCTATTTGTTTTGTTTTTCGGACTCTGATTTAGCTGATTTTAAGACGTCATTTTTCAGTGCTCGATTTTCGTGCCCCGAAAAGTTTCATTTTTTTTGACATTTTATGTTTTGAGAAGTCAAAAAATAATATATGAAGCACTTTAGACCAATTTGTTTTGTTTTTCGGAATTTGATTTTGCTGATTTTTAGACTTCATTTTTCAGAGCTCGATTTTCGTGCCCCGAAAAGTTTCATTTTTTTTGAAATTTCAAGTTTTGGGAAGTCAAAAAATAATATATGAAGCACGTAGGACCAATTTGTTTTGTTTTTCGGACTTTGATTTTGCTGATTTTTAGACTTCATTTTTCAAGGCTCGATTTTCGTGCCCCGAAAAGTTTCATTTTTTTTTAAATTTCAAGTTTTGGGAAGTCAAAAAATAATATTTTAAGCACTTAGGTGCTATTTGTTTTGTTTTTCGGACTCTGATTTAGCTGAATTTAAGACGTCATTTTTCAGGGCTCGATTTTCGTGCCTAGAAAAGTTTCATTTTTTTTTGACATTTTAAGTTTTGTGAAGTCAAAAAATAATATATGAAGCACTTAAGAAAAATTTGTTTTGTTTTTCGGAATTTGATTTTGCTGATTTTTAAACTTCATTTTTCAGGGCTCGATTTTCATGCCTCGAAAAGTTTCATTTTTTTTGAGATTTTAAGTTCTGGGAAGTCAAAAAATAATATATGAAGCACTTAGAACCAATTTGTTTTGTTTTTCAAACTTTGATTTTGCTGATTTTTAGACTTCATTTTTCAGAGCTCGATTTTCGTGCCCCGAAAAGTTTCATTTTTTTTTGAATTTTCATTTTTTGGGTAGTCAAAAAATAATATATTAACCTCTTTGGTGTCTTTTTTATTTTTTTTCGGACTATGATTTTGCTGATTTTTAGACGTCTTTTTTCATGGCTCTACTTTCGTGCCCCGAAACGTTTCATTTTTTTTGACATTTTATGTTTTGGGAAGTCAAAAAATAATATATTAAGCACTTAGGAGCCATTTGTTTTGTTTTTCGGACTTTGATTTTACTGATTTTAAGACGTCATTTTTCAGGGATTGATTTCCGTGCCCCGAAAAGTTTCATTTTTTTTGACATTTTAAGTTTAGGGAAGTCAAAAATTAATATATTAAGCACTTAGGAGCCATTTGTTTTGTTTTTCGGACTCTGATTTTGCTGATTTTAAGACGTCATTTTTCAGGAATCGATTTCCGTGCCCCGAAAAGTTTCATTTTTTGACATTTTATGTTTTAGGAAGTCACAAAATAATATATTAAGCACTTAGGTGCAATTTGTTTTGTTTTTCGGACTCTGATTTAGCTGATTTTAAGACGTCATTTTTCAGGGCTCGATTTTCGTTCCCCGAAAAGTTTCATTTTTTTTTACATTTTAATTTTTTGGGAAGTCAAAATATAATATATGAAGCACTTGGGACCAATTTGTTTTGTTTTTCGGACTTTCATTTTGTGATTTTTAGACTTCATTTTTCAGGGCTCGATTTTCGTGCCCCGAAAAGTTTCATTTTTTCTGACATTTTTAGTTCTGTGAAGTCAAAAAATAATATATGAAGCACGTAGGTGCAATTTGTTTTGTTTTTCGGACTCTGATTTAGCTGATTTTAGGACGTCATTTTTAAGGGCTCGATTTTCGTGCCCTGAAAAGATTCATTTTTTTGAAATTTCAAGTTTTCAGAAGTCAAAAAATAACATATCAAGCACTTAGGAGACATTTGTATTGTTTTTCGGAGTCTGATTTTGCTGATTTTTAGACGTCATTTTTCAGGGCTCTACTTTCTTGCCCCGAAAAGTTTCATTTTTTTTGACATTTTAAGTTTTGGGAAGTAAAAAAATAATATATTAAGCATTTAGGAGCCATTTGTTTTGTTTTTCGGACTCTGATTTTGCTGATTTTAAGACGTCATTTTCCAGGGTTTGATTTCCGTGCAACGAAAAGTTTCATTTTTTTGACATTTTAAGTTTAGGGAAGTCAAAAATTAATATATTAAGCACTTAGGAGCCATTTGTTTTGTTTTTCGGACTCTGATTTTGCTGATTTTAAGACGTCATTTTTCAGGGATCGATTTCCGTGCCCCGAAAAGTTTCATTTTTTTGACATTTTATGTTTCGGGAAGTCAAAAAATAATATATTAAGCACTTGTGACCAATTTGTTTTGTTTTTCGGACTTTCATTTTGCTGATTTTTAGACTTCATTTTTCAGGGCTCAATTTTCGTGACACGAACAGTTTCATTTTTTTTGACATTTTAAGTTCTGGGAAGATAAAAAATAATATATGAAGCACTTAGGACCAATTTGTTTTGTTTTTCGGACTTTGATTTTGCTGATTTTTAGACTTCATTTTTCAAGGCTCGATTTTCGTGCCCTGAAAAGTTTCATTTTTTTTTAAATTTCAAGTTTTGGGAAGTCAAAAAATAATATTTTAAGCACTTAGGAGACATTTGTATTGTTTTTCGGACTATGATTTTGCTGATTTTTAGACGTCATTTTTCATGGCTCTACTTTCGTGCCCCGAAACGTTTCATTTTTTTTGACATTTTATGTTTTGGGAAGTCAAAAAATAATATATTAAGCACTTAGGAGCCATTTGTTTTGTTTTTCGTACTTTGATTTTACTGATTTTAAGACGTCATTTTTCAGGGATTGATTTCCGTGCCATGAAAAGTTTCATTTTTTTTGACATTTTAAGTTTAGGGAAGTCAAAAATTAAT
Source organism: Penstemon davidsonii (assembly GCA_034814905.1). Classification (NCBI taxonomy): domain Eukaryota; kingdom Viridiplantae; phylum Streptophyta; class Magnoliopsida; order Lamiales; family Plantaginaceae; genus Penstemon; species Penstemon davidsonii. The sequence continues at coordinate 151,584 of JAYDYQ010001052.1, forward strand.
ATATTAAGCACTTAGGAGCCATTTGTTTTGTTTTTCGGACTCTGATTTTGCTGATTTTAAGACGTCATTTTTCAGGGATCGATTTCCGTGCCCCGAAAAGTTTCATTTTTTTGACATTTTATGTTTTAGGAAGTCACAAAATAATATATTAAGCACTTAGGTGCAATTTGTTTTGTTTTTCGGACTCTGATTTTGCTGATTTTAAGACGTCATTTTTCAGGGCTCGATTTTCGTGCCCCGAAAAGTTTCATTTTTTTTTACATTTTAATTTTTGGGAAGTCAAAATATAATATATGAAGCACTTGGGACCAATTTGTTTTGTTTTTCGGACTTTCATTTTGTGATTTTTAGACTTCATTTTTCAGGGCTCGATTTTCGTGCCCCGAAAAGTTTCATTTTTTCTGACATTTTTAGTTCTGGGAAGTCAAAAAATAATATATGAAGCACTTAGGACCAATTTGTTTTGTTTTTCGGACTTTGATTTTGCTGATTTTTAGACTTCATTTTTCAGGGCTCGATTTTCGTGCCACGAAAAGTTTCATTTTTTTTCAAATTTCAAGTTTTGGGAAGTCAAAAAATAATATATTAAGCACTTCGGAGACATTTGTATTGTTTTTCGGACTATGATTTTGCTGATTTTTAGACGTCATTTTTCAGGGCTCTACTTTCGTGCCCCGAAAAGTTTCATTTTTTTTGACATTTTATGTTTTGGGAAGTCAAAAAATAATATATTAAGCACTTAGGAGCCATTTGTTTTCTTTTTCGGACTCTGATTTTGCTGATTTTAAGACATCATTTTTAAGGGATCGATTTCCGTGCCCCGAAAAGTTTCATTTTTTTGACATTTTAAGTTTTGGGAAGTCAAAACATAATGTATTAAGCACTTAGGTGCAATTTGTTTTGTTTTTCGCACTCTGATTTTGCTGATTTTAAGACGTCATTTTTCAGGGCTCGATTTTCGTGCCCCGAAACGTTTCATTTTTTTGACATTTTAAGTTTTGGGAAGTCAAAATATAATATATGAAGCACTTGGGACCAATTTGTTTTGTTTTTCGGACTTTTATGCTGATTTTTAGACTTCATTTTTCAGGGCTCGATTTTCGTGCCACGAAAAGTTTCATTTTTTTTGACATTTTATGTTTTGGGAAGTCAAAAAATAATATATTAAGCACTTAGGTGCAATTTGTTTTGTTTTTCGGACTCTGATTTAGCCGATTTTGGGGCGTCATTTTTCAGGGCTCGATTTTCGTGCCCTTAAAAGATTCATTTTTTTTGAAATTTCAAGTTTTCAGAAGTCAAAAAATAACATATCAAGCACTTATGAGACATTTGTATTATTTTTCGGAGTCTGATTTTGCTGATTTTTAGACGTCATTTTTCAGGGCTCTACTTTCGTGCCCCGAAAAGTTTCATTTTTTTTGACATTTTAAGTTTTGGGAAGTAAAAAAATAATATATTAAGCATTTAGGAGCCATTTGTTTTGTTTTTCGGACTCTGATTTTGCTGATTTTAAGACGTCATTTTCCAGGGTTTGATTTCCGTGCAACGAAAAGTTTCATTTTTTTGACATTTTAAGTTTAGGGAAGTCAAAAATTAATATATTAAGCACTTAGGAGCCATTTGTTTTGTTTTTCGGACTCTGATTTTGCTGATTTTAAGACGTCATTTTTCAGGGATCGATTTCCGTGCCCCGAAAAGTTTCATTTTTTTGACATTTTATGTTTCGGGAAGTCAAAAAATAATATATTAAGCACTTAGGTGCAATTTGTTTGGTTTTTCGGACTCTGATTTAGCTGATTTTAAGACGTCATTTTTCAGGGCTCGATTTTCGTGCCCCGAAAAGTTTCATTTTTTTTTACATTTTAAGTTTTGGGAAGTCAAAATATAATATATGAAGCACTTGTGACCAATTTGTTTTGTTTTTCGGACTTTCATTTTGCTGATTTTTAGACTTCATTTTTCAGGGCTCAATTTTCGTGCCACGAAAAGTTTCATTTTTTTTGACATTTTAAGTTCTGGGAAGATAAAAAATAATATATGAAGCACTTAGGACCAATTTGTTTTGTTTTTCGGACTTTGATTTTGCTGATTTTTAGACTTCATTTTTCAAGGCTCGATTTTCGTGCCCGAAAAAGTTTCATTTTTTTTTAAATTTCAAGTTTTGGGAAGTCAAAAAATAATATTTTAAGCACTTAGGTGCTATTTGTTTTGTTTTTCGGACTCCGATTTAGCTGATTTTAAGACGTCATTTTTCAGGGCTCGATTTTCGTGCCCCGAAAAGTTTCATTTTTTTTGACATTTTATGTTTTGGGAAGTCAAAAAATAATATATGAAGAGTTTAAGACCAATTTGTTTTGTTTTTCGGAATTTGATTTTGCTGTAACTTCATTTTTCAGAGCTTGATTTTCGTGCCCCCAAAAGTTTCATTTTTTTTTGAAATTTCAAGTTTTGGGAAGTCAAAAAATAATATATGGAGCACTTAGGACCAATTTGTTTTATTTTTGGGACTTTGATTTTGCTGAATTGCAGACTTCATTTTTCAAGGCTCGGTTTTCGTGCCCCGAAAAGTTTCATTTTTTTTTAAATTTCAAGTTTTGGGAAGTCAAAAAATAATATTTTAAGCACTTAGGTGCTATTTGTTTTGTTTTTCGGACTCTGATTTAGCCGATTTTAAGACGTCATTTTTCAGGGCTCGATTTTCGTGCCCCGAAAAGTTTCATTTTTTTTTACATTTTAAGTTTTGGGAAGTCAAAAAATAATATATTAAGCACTCGTGAGCAATTTGTTTTGTTTTTCGGGCTTTCATTTTGCTGATTTTTAGACTTCATTTTTCAGGGCTCCATTTTCGTGCCACGAAAAGTTTCATTTTTTTTGACATTTTAAGTTCTGGGAATATAAAAAATAATATATGAAGCACTTAGGACCAATTTGTTTTGTTTTTCGGACTTTGATTTTGCTGATTTTTAGACTTCATTTTTCAAGGCTCGATTTTCGTGCCCTGAAAAGTTTCATTTTTTTTTAAATTTCAAGTTTTGGGAAGTCAAAAAATAATATTTTAAGCACTTAGGAGACATTTGTATTGTTTTTCGGACTATGATTTTGCTGATTTTTAGACGTCATTTTTCATGGCTCTACTTTCGTGCCCCGAAACGTTTCATTTTTTTTGATATTTTATGTTTTGGGAAGTCAAAAAATAATATATTAAGCACTTAGGAGCCATTTGTTTTGTTTTTCGGACTTTGATTTTACTGATTTTAAGACGTCATTTTTCAGGGATTGATTTCCGTGCCCCGAAAAGTTTCATTTTTTTTTGACATTTTAAGTTTAGGGAAGTAAAAAATTAATATATTAAGCACTTAGGAGCCATTTGTTTTGTTTTTCGGACTCTGATTTTGCTGATTTTAAGACGTCATTTTTCAGGGATCGATTTCCGTGCCCCGAAAAGTATCATTTTTTTGACATTTTATGTTTTAGGAAGTCACAAAATAATATATTAAGCACTTAGGTGCAATTTGTTTTGTTTTTCGGACTCTGATTTAGCTGATTTTAAGACGTCATTTTTCAGGGCTCGATTTTCGTGCCCGAAAAGTTTCATTTTTTTTTACATTTTAATTTTTGGGAAGTCAAAATATAATATATGAAGCACTTGGGACCAATTTGTTTTGTTTTTCGGACTTTCATTTTGTGATTTTTAGACTTCATTTTTCAGGGCTCGATTTTCGTGCCCCGAAAAGTTTCATTTTTTCTGACATTTTTAGTTCTGGGAAGTCAAAAAATAATATATGAAGCACTTAGGACCAATTTGTTTTGTTTTTCGGACTTTGATTTTGCTGATTTTTAGACTTCATTTTTCAAGGCTCGATTTTCGTGCACCGAAAAGTTTCATTTTTTTTGAAATTTCAAGTTTTGGGAAGTCAAAACATAATATATTAAGCACTTAGGTGCAATTTGTTTTGTTTTTCGGACTCTGATTTAGCTGATTTTAAGACGTCATTTTTCAGGGCTCGATTTTCGTGCCCCAAAAGTTTCATTTTTTTTGACATTTTAAGTTTTGGGAAGTCAAAAAATAATATATGAAGCACTTAGGACCAATTTGTTTTGTTTTTCGAACTTTGATTTTGCTGATTTTTAGACTTCATTTTTCAGGGCTCGATTTTCGTGCCACGAAAAGTTTCATTTTTTTTCAAATTTCAAGTTTTGGGAAGTCAAAAAATAATATATTAAGCACTTCGGAGACATTTGTATTGTTTTTCGGACTATGATTTTGCTGATTTTTAGACGTCATTTTTCAGGGCTCTACTTTCGTGCCCCGAAAAGTTTTCATTTTTTTTGACATTTTATGTTTTGGGAAGTCAAAAAATAATATATTAAGCACTTAGGAGCCATTTGTTTTCTTTTTCGGACTCTGATTTTGCTGATTTTAAGACATCATTTTTAAGGGATCGATTTCCGTCCCCCGAAAAGTTTCATTTTTTTGACATTTTAAGTTTTGGGAAGTCAAAAAATAATGTATTAAGCACTTAGGTGCAATTTGTTTTGTTTTTCGCACTCTGATTTAGCTGATTTTAAGACGTCATTTTTCAGGGCTCGATTTTCGTGCCCCGAAACGTTTCATTTTTTTGACATTTTAAGTTTTGGGAAGTCAAAATATAATATATGAAGCACTTGGGACCAATTTGTTTTGTTTTTCGGACTTTTATGCTGATTTTTAGACTTCATTTTTCAGGGCTCGATTTTCGTGCCACAAAAAGTTTCATTTTTTTTGACATTTTATGTTTTGGGAAGTCAAAAAATAATATATTAAGCACTTAGGTGCAATTTGTTTTGTTTTTCGGACTCTGATTTAGCTGATTTTAGGACGTCATTTTTCAGGGCTCGATTTTCGTGCCCTGAAAAGATTCATTTTTTTTGAAATTTCAAGTTTTTAGAAGTCAAAAAATAACACATCAAGCACTTAGGAGACATTTGTATTGTTTTTCGGAGTCTGATTTTGCTGATTTTTAGACGTCATTTTTCAGGGCTCTAGTTTCGTGCCCCGAAAAGTTTCATTTTTTTTGACATTTTAAGTTTTGGGAAGTAAAATAATAATATATTAAGCATTTAGGAACCATTTGTTTTGTTTTTCGGACTCTGATTTTGCTGATTTTAAGACGTCATTTTCCAGGGTTTGATTTCCGTGCAACGAAAAGTTTCATTTTTTTGACATTTTAAGTTTAGGGAAGTCAAAAATTAATATATTAAGCACTTAGGAGCCATTTGTTTTGTTTTTCGGACTCTGATTTTGCTGATTTTAAGACGTCATTTTTCAGGAATCGATTTCCGTGCCCCGAAAAGTTTCATTTTTTTGACATTTTATTTTTCTGGAAGTCAAAAAATAATATATTAAGCACTTAGGTGCAATTTGTTTGGTTTTTCGGACTCTGATTGAGCTGATTTTAAGACGTCATTTTTCAGGGCTCGATTTTCGTGCCCCGAAAAGTTTCATTTTTTTTTACATTTTAAGTTTGGCGAAGTCAAAATATAATATATGAAGCACTTGTGACCAATTTCTTTTGATTTTCGGAATTTCATTTTGCCGATTTTTAGACTTCATTTTTCAGGGCTCAATTTTCGTGCCACGAAAAGTTTCATTTTTTTTGACATTTTAAGTTCTGGGAAGATAAAAAATAATATATGAAGCACTTAGGACCAATTTGTTTTGTTTTTTGGACTTTGATTTTGCTGATTTTTAGACTTCATTTTTCAAGGCTCGATTTTCGTGCCCTAAAAAGTTTCATTTTTTTTTAAATTTCAAGTTTTGGGAAGTCAAAAAATAATATTTTAAGCACTTAGGTGCTATTTGTTTTGTTTTTCGGACTCTGATTTAGCTGATTTTAAGACGTCATTTTTCAGGGCTCGATTTTCGTGCCCCGAAAAGTTTCATTTTTTTGGACATTTTATGTTTTGGGAAGTCAAAAAATAATATATGAAGAGTTTAAGACCAATTTGTTTTGTTTTTCGGAATTTGATTTTGCTGATTTTTAAACTTCATTTTTCAGAGCTTGATTTTCGTGCCCCCAAAAGTTTCATTTTTTTTTTTGAAATTTCAAGTTTTGGGAAGTCAAAAAATAATATTTGGAGCACTTAGGACCAATTTGTTTTATTTTTGGGACTTTGATTTTGCTGAATTTTAGACTTCATTTTTCAAGGCTCGGTTTTCGTGCCCCGAAAAGTTTCATTTTTTTTTAAATTTCAAGTTTTGGGACTTCAAAATATAATCTTTTAAGCTCTCGGGTGATATTTGTTTTGTTTTTCGGACTCTGTTTTGGCTGATTTTAATACGTCCTTTTTCAGGTCTCGATTTTCGTGCCCCGAAAAGTTTCATTTTTTTTTTGAAATTTTAAGTTTTTGCAATTCAAAAAATAATATATTAAGCATTTAGGAGACATTTGTATTGTTTTTCGGACTTTGATTTAGCTGATTTTCAGAAGTCATTTTTCAGGGCTCGATTTTCGTGCCCCGAAAAGTTTCATTTTTTTTGACATTTTATGTTTTGGGAAGTCAAAAAATAATATATGAAGCACAAGGGACCAATTTCTTTTGTTTTTCGGACTTTTATTTTGCTGATTTTTAGACTTCATTTTTCAGGGCTCGATTTTCGTGCCACGAAAAGTTTCATTATTTTTGACATTTTATGTTTTGGGAAGTCAAAAAATAATATATTAAGCACTTAGGTGCAATTTGTTTTGTTTTTCGGACTATGATTTAACTAATTTTAACGTCATTTTTCAGGGCTCGATTTTCGTGCCCCGAAAAGTTTCATTTTTTTTTAAATTCCAAGTTTTCAGAAGTCAAAAAATAACATATCAAGCACTTAGGAGACATTTGTATTGTTTTTCGGAGTCTGATTTTGCTGATTTTTAGACGTCATTTTTCAGGGCTCTACTTTCGTGCCCCCGAAAAGTTTCATTTTTTTTGACATTTTAAGTTTTGGGAAGTCAAAAAATAATATATTAAGCACTTAGGAGCCATTTGTTTTGTTTTTCGGACTGTGATTTTGCTGATTTTAAGACGTCATTTTTCAGGGATCGATTTCCGTGCCTCGAAAAATTTCATTTTTTTTGACATTTTAAGTTTAGGGAAGTCAAAAATTAATATATTAAGCACTTAGGTGGAATTTGTTTTGTTTTTCGGACTCTGATTTAGCTGATTTTAAAACGTCATTTTTCAGGGCTCGATTTTCCTGCCCCGAAAAGTTTCATTTTTTTTGACATTTTATGTTCTGGGAAGTCAAAAAATAATATATGAAGCACTTAGGACCAATTTGTTTTGTTTTTCGGACTTTGATTTTGCTGATTTTTATACTTCATTTTTCAAGGCTCTATTTTCGTGCTCCGAAAAGTTTCATTTTTTTTAAATTTCAAGTTTTGGGAAGTCAAAAAATAATATATGGAGCACTTAGGACCAATTTGTTTTACTTTTCGGACTTTGATTTTGCTGAATTTTGGACTTCATTTTTCAAGGCTAGATTTTCTTGCCCCGAAAAGTTTCATTTTTTTTTAAATTTCAAGTTTTGGGAAGTCAAAAAAGAATATTTTAAGCACTTAGGAGCCATTTGTTTTGTTTTTCGGACTCTGATTTTGCTGATTTTAAGACGTCATTTTTCAGGGATCGATTTCCGTGCCTCGAAAAATTTCATTTTTTTTGACATTTTAAGTTTAGGGAAGTCAAAAATTAATATATTAAGCACTTAGGTGCAATTTGTTTTTTTTTTCGGACTCTGATTTAGCTGATTTTAAGACGTCATTTTTCAGAGCTCGATTTTCGTGCCCCGAAAAGTTTCATTTTTTTTTTGACATTTTAAGTTTTGGGAAGTCAAAAAATAATATATGAAGCACTTAGGACCAATTTGTTTTGTTTTTCGGACTTTTATTTTGCCGATTTTTAGACTTCATTTTTCAGGGCTCGATTTACGTGCCACGAAGAGTTTCATTTTTTTTGACATTTTATTTTTTGGGAAGTCAAAAAATAATATATTAAGCACTTAGGTGCAATTTGTTTTGTTTTTCGGACTGATTTAACTAATTTTAAGACGTCATTTTTCAGGGCTCGATTTTCTTGCCCCGAAAAGTTTCATTTTTTTAGAAATTTCAAGTTTTCAGAAGTCAAAAAATAACATATCAAGCACTTAGGAGACATTCGTATTGTTTTTCGGAGTCTGATTTTGCTGATTTTTAGACGTCATTTTTCAGGGCTCTACTTTCGTGCCCCCGAAAACTTTAATGTTTTTTGACATTTTAAGTTTTGGGAAGTCAAAAAATAATATATTAAGCACTTAGGAGCCATTTGTTTTGTTTTTCGGACTCTGATTTTGCTGATTTTAAGACGTCATTTTTCAGGGATCGATTTCCGTGCCTCGAAAAATTTCATTTTTTTTGACATTTTAAGTTTAGGGAAGTCAAAAATTAATATATTAAGCACTTAGGTGCAATTTGTTTTGTTTTTCGGACTCTGATTTAGATGATTTTAAGACGTCATTTTTCAGGGCTCGATTTTCGTGCCCGAAAAGTTTCATTTTTTTTTACATTTTAATTTTTGGGAAGTCAAAATATAATATATGAAGCACTTGGGACCAATTTGTTTTGTTTTTCGGACTTTCATTTTGTGATTTTTAGACTTCATTTTTCAGGGCTCGATTTTCGTGCCCCGAAAAGTTTCATTTTTTCTGACATTTTTAGTTCTGGGAAGTCAAAAAATAATATATGAAGCACTTAGGACCAATTTGTTTAGTTTTTGGGACTGTGTTTTGGCTGATGGTTGGACTTCATTTGTCAGTGCTCGATTTTCGTGCACCGAAAAGTTTCATTTTTTTTGAAATTTCAAGTTTTGGGAAGTCAAAACATAATATATTAAGCACTTAGGTGCAATTTGTTTTGTTTTTCGGACTCTGATTTAGCTGATTTTAAGACGTCATTTTTCAGGGCTCGATTTTCGTGCCCCAAAAGTTTCATTTTTTTTGACATTTTAAGTTTTGGGAAGTCAAAAAATAATATATGAAGCACTTAGGACCAATTTGTTTTGTTTTTCGAACTTTGATTTTGCTGATTTTTAGACTTCATTTTTCAGGGCTCGATTTTCGTGCCACGAAAAGTTTCATTTTTTTTCAAATTTCAAGTTTTGGGAAGTCAAAAAATAATATATTAAGCACTTCGGAGACATTTGTATTGTTTTTCGGACTATGATTTTGCTGATTTTTAGACGTCATTTTTCAGGGCTCTACTTTCGTGCCCCGAAAAGTTTTCATTTTTTTTGACATTTTATGTTTTGGGAAGTCAAAAAATAATATATTAAGCACTTAGGAGCCATTTGTTTTCTTTTTCGGACTCTGATTTTGCTGATTTTAAGACATCATTTTTAAGGGATCGATTTCCGTCCCCCGAAAAGTTTCATTTTTTTGACATTTTAAGTTTTGGGAAGTCAAAAAATAATGTATTAAGCACTTAGGTGCAATTTGTTTTGTTTTTCGCACTCTGATTTAGCTGATTTTAAGACGTCATTTTTCAGGGCTCGATTTTCGTGCCCCGAAACGTTTCATTTTTTTGACATTTTAAGTTTTGGGAAGTCAAAATATAATATATGAAGCACTTGGGACCAATTTGTTTTGTTTTTCGGACTTTTATGCTGATTTTTAGACTTCATTTTTCAGGGCTCGATTTTCGTGCCACAAAAAGTTTCATTTTTTTTGACATTTTATGTTTTGGGAAGTCAAAAAATAATATATTAAGCACTTAGGTGCAATTTGTTTTGTTTTTCGGACTCTGATTTAGCTGATTTTAGGACGTCATTTTTCAGGGCTCGATTTTCGTGCCCTGAAAAGATTCATTTTTTTTGAAATTTCAAGTTTTCAGAAGTCAAAAAATCACACATCAAGCACTTAGGAGACATTTGTATTGTTTTTCGGAGTCTGATTTTGCTGATTTTTAGACGTCATTTTTCAGGGCTCTAGTTTCGTGCCCCGAAAAGTTTCATTTTTTTTGACATTTTAAGTTTTGGGAAGTAAAATAATAATATATTAAGCATTTAGGAACCATTTGTTTTGTTTTTCGGACTCTGATTTTGCTGATTTTAAGACGTCATTTTCCAGGGTTTGATTTCCGTGCAACGAAAAGTTTCATTTTTTTGACATTTTAAGTTTAGGGAAGTCAAAAATTAATATATTAAGCACTTAGGAGCCATTTGTTTTGTTTTTCGGACTCTGATTTTGCTGATTTTAAGACGTCATTTTTCAGGAATCGATTTCCGTGCCCCGAAAAGTTTCATTTTTTTGACATTTTATTTTTCTGGAAGTCAAAAAATAATATATTAAGCACTTAGGTGCAATTTGTTTGGTTTTTCGGACTCTGATTGAGCTGATTTTAAGACGTCATTTTTCAGGGCTCGGTTTTCGTGCCCCGAAAAGTTTCATTTTTTTTTACATTTTAAGTTTTGGGAAGTCAAAAAATAATATTTTAAGCACTTGTGACCAATTTCTTTTGATTTTCGGAATTTCATTTTGCCGATTTTTAGACTTCATTTTTCAGGGCTCAATTTTCGTGCCACGAAAAGTTTCATTTTTTTTGACATTTTAAGTTCTGGGAAGATAAAAAATAATATATGAAGCACTTAGGACCAATTTGTTTTGTTTTTTGGACTTTGATTTTGCTGATTTTTAGACTTCATTTTTCAAGGCTCGATTTTCGTGCCCTAAAAAGTTTCATTTTTTTTTAAATTTCAAGTTTTGGGAAGTCAAAAAATAATATATTAAGCACTTAGGTGCTATTTGTTTTGTTTTTCGGACTCTGATTTAGCTGATTTTAAGACGTCATTTTTCAGGGCTCGATTTTCGTGCCCCGAAAAGTTTCATTTTTTTTTACATTTTATGTTTTGGGAAGTCAAAAAATAATATTTGAAGAGTTTAAGACCAATTTGTTTTGTTTTTCGGAATTTGATTTTGCTGATTTTTAAACTTCATTTTTCAGAGCTTGATTTTCGTGCCCCCAAAAGTTTCATTTTTTTTTTTGAAATTTCAAGTTTTGGGAAGTCAAAAAATAATATTTGGAGCACTTAGGACCAATTTGTTTTATTTTTGGGACTTTGATTTTGCTGAATTTTAGACTTCATTTTTCAAGGCTCGGTTTTCGTGCCCCGAAAAGTTTCATTTTTTTTTAAATTTCAAGTTTTGGGAAGTCAAAAAATAATATTTTAAGCACTTAGGTGCTATTTGTTTTGTTTTTCGGACTCTGATTTAGCTGATTTTAAGACGTCATTTTTCAGGTCTCGATTTTCGTGCCCCGAAAAGTTTAATTTTTTTTTTGAAATTTTAAGTTTTTGCAATTCAAAAAATAATATATTAAGCATTTAGGAGACATTTGTATTGTTTTTCGGACTTTGATTTAGCTGATTTTCAGAAGTCATTTTTCAGGGCTCGATTTTCGTGCCCCGAAAAGTTTCATTTTTTTTGACATTTTATGTTTTGGGAAGTCAAAAAATAATATATTAAGCACAAGGGACCAATTTCTTTTGTTTTTCGGACTTTTATTTTGCTGATTTTTAGACTTCATTTTTCAGGGCTCGATTTTCGTGCCACGAAAAGTTTCATTATTTTTGACATTTTATGTTTTGGGAAGTCAAAAAATAATATATTAAGCACTTAGGTGCAAATTGTTTTGTTTTTAGGACTATGATTTAAGTAATTTTAAGACGTCATTTTTCAGGGCTCGATTTTCGTGCCCCGAAAAGTTTCATTTTTTTTTTAAATTCCAAGTTTTCAGAAGTCAAAAAATAACATATCAAGCACTTAGGAGACATTTGTATTGTTTTTCGGAGTCTGATTTTGCTGATTTTTAGACGTCATTTTTCAGGGCTCTACTTTCGTGCCCCCGAAAAGTTTCATTTTTTTTGACATTTTAAGTTTTGGGAAGTCAAAAAATAATATATTAAGCACTTACGAGCCATTTGTTTTGTTTTTTGGACTGTGATTTTGCTGATTTTAAGACGTCATTTTTCAGGGATCGATTTCCGTGCCTCGAAAAATTTCATTTTTTTTGACATTTTAAGTTTAGGGAAGTCAAAAATTAATATATTAAGCACTTAGGTGCAATTTGTTTTGTTTTTCGGACTCTGATTTAGCTGATTTTAAAACGTCATTTTTCAGGGCTCGATTTTCCTGCCCCGAAAAGTTTCATTTTTTTTGACATTTTATGTTCTGGGAAGTCAAAAAATAATATATGAAGCACTTAGGACCAATTTGTTTTGTTTTTCGGACTTTGATTTTGCTGATTTTTAGACTTCATTTTTCAAGGCTCTATTTTCGTGCTCCGAAAAGTTTCATTTTTTTTAAATTTCAAGTTTTGGGAAGTCAAAAAATAATATATGGAGCACTTAGGACCAATTTGTTTTACTTTTCGGACTTTGATTTTGCTGAATTTTGGACTTCATTTTTCAAGGCTAGATTTTCTTGCCCCGAAAAGTTTCATTTTTTTTTAAATTTCAAGTTTTGGGAAATCAAAAAAGAATATTTTAAGCACTTAGGAGCCATTTGTTTTGTTTTTCGGACTCTGATTTTGCTGATTTTAAGACGTCATTTTTCAGGGATCGATTTCCGTGCCTCGAAAAATTTCATTTTTTTTGACATTTTAAGTTTAGGGAAGTCAAAAATTAATATATTAAGCACTTAGGTGCAATTTGTTTTTTTTTTCGGACTCTGATTTAGCTGATTTTAAGACGTCATTTTTCAGAGCTCGATTTTCGTGCCCCGAAAAGTTTCATTTTTTTTTTGACATTTTAAGTTTTGGGAAGTCAAAAAATAATATATGAAGCACTTAGGACCAATTTGTTTTGTTTTTCGGACTTTTATTTTGCCGATTTTTAGACTTCATTTTTCATGAGGTGCAATTTGTTTTGTTTTTCGGACTGATTTAACTAATTTTAAGACGTCATTTTTCAGGGCTCGATTTTCTTGCCCCGAAAAGTTTCATTTTTTTAGAAATTTCAAGTTTTCAGAAGTCAAAAAATAACATATCAAGCACTTAGGAGACATTCGTATTGTTTTTCGGAGTCTGATTTTGCTGATTTTTAGACGTCATTTTTCAGGGCTCTACTTTCGTGCCCCCGAAAACTTTAATTTTTTTTGACATTTTAAGTTTTGGGAAGTCAAAAAATAATATATTAAGCACTTAGGAGCCATTTGTTTTGTTTTTCGGACTCTGATTTTGCTGATTTTAAGACGTCATTTTTCAGGGATCGATTTCCGTGCCTCGAAAAATTTCATTTTTTTTGACATTTTAAGTTTAGGGAAGTCAAAAATTAATATATTAAGCACTTAGGTGCAATTTGTTTTGTTTTTCGGACTCTGATTTAGCTGATTTTAAGACGTCATTTTTCAGGGCTCGATTTTCGTGCCCCGAAAAGTTTCATTTTTTTTTTGACATTTTAAGTTTTGGGAAGTCAAAAAATAATATATGAAGCACTTAGGACCAATTTGTTTTGTTTTTCGGACTTCGATTTTGCTGATTTTTAGACTTATTTTCGTGCCCCGAAAAGTTCCATTTTTTTTGAAATTTCAAGTTTTGGGAAGTCAAAAAATAATATATTAAGCACTTAGGAGACATTTGTATTGTTTTTCGGAGTATGATTTTGCTGATTTTTAGACGTCATTTTTCAGTGCTCGACTTTCGTGCCCCGAAAAGTTCTATTTTTTTTGACATTTTAAGTTTTGGGAAGTCAAAAAATAATATATTAAGCACTTAGAAGCCATTTGTTTTGTTTTTCGGACTCTGATTTTTATGATTTTAAGACGTCATTTTTCAGGGTTTGATTTCCGTGCCCCGAAAAGTTTCATTTTTTTGACATTTTAAGTTTAGGGAAGTCAAAAATTAATATATTAAGCACTTAGGAGCCATTTGTTTTGTTTTTCGGACTCTGATTTTGCTGATTTTAAGACGTCATTTTTCAGGGATCGATTTTCGTGCCCCGAAAAGTTTCATTTTTTTGACATTTTATGTTTTGGGAAGTCAAAAAATAATATATTAAGCACTTAGGTGCAATTTGTTTTGTTTTTCGGACTCTAATTTAGCTGATTTTAAAACGTCATTTTTCAGGGCTAGATTTTCCTGCCCCGAAAAGTTTCATTTTTTTTGACATTTTATGTTCTAGGAAGTCAAAAAATAATATATGAAGCACTTAGGACCAATTTGTTTTGTTTTTCGGACTTTGATTTTGCTGATTTTTAGACTTCCTTTTTCGATGCTCGATTTTCGTGCTCCGAAAAGTTTCATTTTTTTTAAATTTCAAGTTTTGGGAAGTCAAAAAATAATATTTTAAGCACTTAGGTGCTATTTGTTTTGTTTTTCGGACTCTGATTTAGCTGATTTTAAGACGTCATTTTTCAGGGCTCGATTTTCGTGCCCCTAAAAGTTTCATTTTTTTTGACATTTTATGTTTTGGGAAGTCAAAAAATAACATATGAAGCACTTAAGACCAATTTGTTTTGTTTTTCGGAATTTGATTTTGCTGATTTTTAGACTTCATTTTTCAGAGCTCGATTTTCGTGCCCCGAAAAGTTTCATTTGTTTTGAAATTTCAAGTTTTGGGAAGTCAAAAAATAATATATGGAGCACTTAGGACCAATTTGTTTTACTTTTCGGGCTTTGATTTTGCTGAATTTTAGACTTCATTTTTCAAGGCTCGATTTTCTTGCCCCGAAACGTTTCATTTTTTTTTAAATTTCAAGTTTTGGGAAGTCAAAAAATAATATTTTAAGCACTTAGGTGCTATTTGTTTTGTTTTTCGGACTCTGATTTAGCTGATTTTAAGACGTCATTTTCAGGGCTCTATTTTCGTGCCCCGAAAAGTTTCATTTTTTTTGACATTTTAAGTTTTGGGAAGTCAAAAAATAATATATGAAGCACTTAAGACACATTTGTTTTGTTTTTCGGAATTTGATTTTGCTGATTTTTAGACTTCATTTTCCAGAGCTCGATTTTCGTGCCACGAAAAGTTTCATTTTTTTTTGAAATTTCAATTTTTGGGAAGTCAAAAAATAATATATGGAGCACTTAGGACCAATTTGTTTTATTTTTCGGATTTTGTTTTTGCTGAATTTTAGACTTCATTTTTCAGGTCTCGATTTACGTGCCCCGAAAAGTTTCATTTTTTTTTGAAATTTTAAGTTTTTGGAATTCAAAAAATAATATATTAAGCATTTAGGAGACATTTGTTTTGTTTTTCGGACTTTGATTTAGCTGATTTTCAGAAGTCATTTTTCAGGGCTCGATTTTCGTGCCCCGAAAAGTTTCATTTTTTTTGACATTTTATGTTTTGGGAAGTCAAAAAATAATATATGAAGCACTTGGGACCAATTTGTTTTGTTTTTCGGACTTTTATTTTGCTGATTTTTAGAATTCATTTTTCAGGGCTCGATTTTCGTGCCACGAAAAGTTTCATTTTTTTTGACATTTTATGTTTAGGGAAGTCAAAAATTAATATATTAAGCACTTAGGTGCAATTTGTTTTGTTTTTCGGACTCTGATTTAGCTGATTTTAAGACGTCATTTTTCAGGGCTCGATTTTCGTGCCCCGAAAAGTTTCATTTTTTTTTTTGACATTTTAAGTTTTGGAATTCAAAAAATAATATATTAAGCATTTAGGAGACATTTGTATTGTTTTTCGGACTCTGATTTAGCTGATTTTCAGAAGTCATTTTTCAGGGCTCGATTTTCGTGCCCGGAAAAGTTTCATTTTTTTTGACATTTTATGTTTTGGGAAGTCAAAAAATAATATATGAAGCACTTGGGACCAATTTGTTTTGTTTTTCGGACTTTTATTTTGCTGATTTTTAGACTTCATTTTTCAGGGCTCGATTTACGTGCCACGAAGAGTTTCATTTTTTTTGACATTTTATTTTTTGGGAAGTCAAAAAATAATATATTAAGCACTTAGGTGCAATTTGTTTTGTTTTTCGGACTCTGATTTAACTAATTTTAAGACGTTATTTTTCAGGGCTCGATTTTCTTGCCCCGAAAAGTTTCATTTTTTTAGAAATTTCAAGTTTTCAGAAGTCAAAAATTAACATATCAAGCACTTAGGAGACATTCGTATTGTTTTTCGGAGTCTGATTTTGCTGATTTTTAGACGTCATTTTTCAGGGCTCTACTTTCGTGCCCCCGAAAACTTTAATTTTTTTTGACATTTTAAGTTTTGGGAAGTCAAAAAATAATATATTAAGCACTTAGGAGCCATTTGTTTTGTTTTTCGGACTCTGATTTTGCTGATTTTAAGACGTCATTTTTCAGGGATCGATTTCCGTGCCACGAAAAATTTCATTTTTTTTGACATTTTAAGTTTAGGGAAGTCAAAAATTAATATATTAAGCACTTAGAAGCCATTTGTTTTGTTTTTCGGACTCTGATTTTTATGATTTTAAGACGTCATTTTTCAGGGTTTGATTTCCGTGACCCGAAATGTTTCATTTTTTTGACATTTTAAGTTTAGGGAAGTCAAAAATTAATATATTAAGCACTTAGGAGCCATTTGTTTTATTTTTCGGACTCTGATTTTGCTGATTTTAAGACGTCATTTTTCAGGGATCGATTTTCGTGCCCCGAAAAGTTTCATTTTTTTGACATTTTATGTTTTGGGAAGTCAAAAAATAATATATTAAGCACTTAGGTGCAATTTGTTTTGTTTTTCGGACTCTAATTTAGCTGATTTTAAAACGTCATTTTTCAGGGCTAGATTTTCCTGCCCCGAAAAGTTTCATTTTTTTTGACATTTTATGTTCTGGGAAGTCAAAAAATAATATATGAAGCACTTAGGACCAATTTGTTTTGTTTTTCGGACTTTGATTTTGCTGATTTTTAGACTTCCTTTTTCAATGCTCGATTTTCGTGCTCCGAAAAGTTTCATTTTTTTTAAATTTCAAGTTTTGGTAAGTCAAAAAATAATATTTTAAGCACTTAGGTGCTATTTGTTTTGTTTTTCGGACTCTGATTTAGCTGATTTTAAGACGTCATTTTTCAGGGCTCGATTTTCGTGCCCCGAAAAGTTTCATTTGTTTTGAAATTTCAAGTTTTGGGAAGTCAAAAAATAATATATGGAGCACTTAGGACCAATTTGTTTTACTTTTCGGACTTTGATTTTGCTGAATTTTAGACTTCATTTTTCAAGGCTCGATTTTCTTGCCCCGAAAAGTTTCATTTTTTTTTAAATTTCAAGTTTTGGGAAGTCAAAAAATAATATTTTAAGCACTTAGGTGCTATTTGTTTTGTTTTTCGGACTCTGATTTAGCTGATTTTAAGACGTCATTTTTCAGGGCTGGATTTTCGTGCCCCTAAAAGTTTCATTTTTTTTGACATTTTATGTTTTGGGAAGTCAAAAAATAACATATGAAGCACTTAAGACCAATTTGTTTTGTTTTTCGGAATTTGATTTTGCTGATTTTTAGACTTCATTTTTCAGAGCTCGATTTTCGTGCCCCGAAAAGTTTCATTTGTTTTGAAATTTCAAGTTTTGGGAAGTCAAAAAATAATATATGGAGCACTTAGGACCAATTTGTTTTACTTTTCGGGCTTTGATTTTGCTGAATTTTAGACTTCATTTTTCAAGGCTCGATTTTCTTGCCCCGAAACGTTTCATTTTTTTTTAAATTTCAAGTTTTGGGAAGTCAAAAAATAATATTTTAAGCACTTAGGTGCTATTTGTTTTGTTTTTCGGACTCTGATTTAGCTGATTTTAAGACGTCATTTTCAGGGCTCTATTTTCGTGCCCCGAAAAGTTTCATTTTTTTTGACATTTTAAGTTTTGGGAAGTCAAAAAATAATATATGAAGCACTTAAGACACATTTGTTTTGTTTTTCGGAATTTGATTTTGCTGATTTTTAGACTTCATTTTCCAGAGCTCGATTTTCGTGCCACGAAAAGTTTCATTTTTTTTTGAAATTTCAATTTTTGGGAAGTCAAAAAATAATATATGGAGCACTTAGGACCAATTTGTTTTATTTTTCGGATTTTGTTTTTGCTGAATTTTAGACTTCATTTTTCAGGTCTCGATTTTCGTGCCCCGAAAAGTTTCATTTTTTTTTGAAATTTTAAGTTTTTGGAATTCAAAAAATAATATATTAAGCATTTAGGAGACATTTGTATTGTTTTTCGGACTCTGATTTAGCTGATTTTCAGAAGTCATTTTTCAGGGCTCGATTTTCGTGCCCCGAAAAGTTTCATTTTTTTTGACATTTTATGTTTTGGGAAGTCAAAAAATAATATATGAAGCACTTGGGACCAATTTGTTTTGTTTTTCGGACTTTTATTTTGCTGATTTTTAGAATTCATTTTTCAGGGCTCGATTTTCGTGCCACGAAAAGTTTCATTTTTTTTGACATTTTATGTTTAGGGAAGTCAAAAATTAATATATTAAGCACTTAGGTGCAATTTGTTTTGTTTTTCGGACTCTGATTTAGCTGATTTTAAGACGTCATTTTTCAGGGCTCGATTTTCGTGCCCCGAAAAGTTTCATTTTTTTTTTTGACATTTTAAGTTTTGGAATTCAAAAAATAATATATTAAGCATTTAGGAGACATTTGTATTGTTTTTCGGACTCTGATTTAGCTGATTTTCAGAAGTCATTTTTCAGGGCTCGATTTTCGTGCCCGGAAAAGTTTCATTTTTTTTGACATTTTATGTTTTGGGAAGTCAAAAAATAATATATGAAGCACTTGGGACCAATTTGTTTTGTTTTTCGGACTTTTATTTTGCTGATTTTTAGACTTCATTTTTCAGGGCTCGATTTACGTGCCACGAAGAGTTTCATTTTTTTTGACATTTTATTTTTTGGGAAGTCAAAAAATAATATATTAAGCACTTAGGTGCAATTTGTTTTGTTTTTCGGACTCTGATTTAACTAATTTTAAGACGTTATTTTTCAGGGCTCGATTTTCTTGCCCCGAAAAGTTTCATTTTTTTAGAAATTTCAAGTTTTCAGAAGTCAAAAATTAACATATCAAGCACTTAGGAGACATTCGTATTGTTTTTCGGAGTCTGATTTTGCTGATTTTTAGACGTCATTTTTCAGGGCTCTACTTTCGTGCCCCCGAAAACTTTAATTTTTTTTGACATTTTAAGTTTTGGGAAGTCAAAAAATAATATATTAAGCACTTAGGAGCCATTTGTTTTGTTTTTCGGACTCTGATTTTGCTGATTTTAAGACGTCATTTTTCAGGGATCGATTTCCGTGCCTCGAAAAATTTCATTTTTTTTGACATTTTAAGTTTAGGGAAGTCAAAAATTAATATATTAAGCACTTAGAAGCCATTTGTTTTGTTTTTCGGACTCTGATTTTTATGATTTTAAGACGTCATTTTTCAGGGTTTGATTTCCGTGACCCGAAATGTTTCATTTTTTTGACATTTTAAGTTTAGGGAAGTCAAAAATTAATATATTAAGCACTTAGGAGCCATTTGTTTTATTTTTCGGACTCTGATTTTGCTGATTTTAAGACGTCATTTTTCAGGGATCGATTTTCGTGCCCCGAAAAGTTTCATTTTTTTGACATTTTATGTTTTGGGAAGTCAAAAAATAATATATTAAGCACTTAGGTGCAATTTGTTTTGTTTTTCGGACTCTAATTTAGCTGATTTTAAAACGTCATTTTTCAGGGCTAGATTTTCCTGCCCCGAAAAGTTTCATTTTTTTTGACATTTTATGTTCTGGGAAGTCAAAAAATAATATATGAAGCACTTAGGACCAATTTGTTTTGTTTTTCGGACTTTGATTTTGCTGATTTTTAGACTTCCTTTTTCAATGCTCGATTTTCGTGCTCCGAAAAGTTTCATTTTTTTTAAATTTCAAGTTTTGGTAAGTCAAAAAATAATATTTTAAGCACTTAGGTGCTATTTGTTTTGTTTTTCGGACTCTGATTTAGCTGATTTTAAGACGTCATTTTTCAGGGCTCGATTTTCGTGCCCCGAAAAGTTTCATTTGTTTTGAAATTTCAAGTTTTGGGAAGTCAAAAAATAATATATGGAGCACTTAGGACCAATTTGTTTTACTTTTCGGACTTTGATTTTGCTGAATTTTAGACTTCATTTTTCAAGGCTCGATTTTCTTGCCCCGAAAAGTTTCATTTTTTTTTAAATTTCAAGTTTTGGGAAGTCAAAAAATAATATTTTAAGCACTTAGGTGCTATTTGTTTTGTTTTTCGGACTCTGATTTAGCTGATTTTAAGACGTCATTTTCAGGGCTCTATTTTCGTGCCCCGAAAAGTTTCATTTTTTTTGACATTTTAAGTTTTGGGAAGTCAAAAAATAATATATGAAGCACTTAAGACACATTTGTTTTGTTTTTCGGAATTTGATTTTGCTGATTTTTAGACTTCATTTTCCAGAGCTCGATTTTCGTGCCACGAAAAGTTTCATTTTTTTTTGAAATTTCAAGTTTTGGGATGTCAAAAAATAATATATGGAGCACTTAGGACCAATTTGTTTTATTTTTCGGACTTTGTTTTTGCTGAATTTTAGACTTCATTTTTCAGGTCTCGATTTTCGTGCCCCGAAAAGTTTCATTTTTTTTTGAAATTTTATGTTTTTGGAATTCAAAAAATAATATATTAAGCATTTAGGAGACATTTGTATTGTTTTTCGGACTCTGATTTAGCTGATTTCAGAAGTCATTTTTCAGGGCTCGATTTTCGTGCCCCGAAAAGTTTCATTTTTTTTGACATTTTATGTTTTGGGAAGTCAAAAAATAATATATGAAGCACTTGGGACCAATTTGTTTTGTTTTTCGGACTTTTATTTTGCTTATTTTTAGACTTCATTTTTCAGGGCTCGATTTTCGTGCCACGAAAAGTTTCATTTTTTTTGACATTTTATGTTTTGGGAAGTCAAAAAATAATATATTAAACACTTAGGTGCAATTTGTTTTGTTTTTCGGACTCTGATTTAGCTGATTTTAAGACGTCATTTTTCAGGGCTCGATTTTCGTGCCCCGAAAAGTTTCATTTTTTTTGAAATTTCAAGTTTTGGGAAGTCAAAAAATAATATATGGAGCACTTGGGACCAATTTGTTTTATTTTTGGGACTTTGATTTTGCTGAATTTTAGACTTCATTTTTCAAGGCTCGGTTTTCGTGCCCCGAAAAGTTTCATTTTTTTTTAAATTTCAAGTTTTGGGAAGTCTAAAAATAATATTTTAAGCACTTAGGTGCTATTTGTTTTGTTTTTCGGACTCTGAATTAGCTGATTTTAAGACGTCATTTTTCAGGTCTCGATTTTCGTGCCCCGAAAAGTTTCATTTTTTTTTAAATTTCAAGTTTTCAGAAGTCAAAAAATAACATATCAAGCACTTAGGAGACATTTGTATTGTTTTTCGGAGTCTGATTTTGCTGATTTTTAGACGTCATTTTTCAGGGATCGATTTCCGTGCCTT